>LPNX010568524.1:657116-705924 GCA_001517045.1 Pseudotsuga menziesii
TAGCTTACGAGCTTGCGCAGGTAGCAGTCTCCACGCAGGATGGTATCACGCCTCCACGCAATTGTATCACGTATATCAGCAGTAAATTGTATCATAAAAACACACACAGTCTGAAACATGGATACCGTCCAGCAAATGTATCACAGTCTCCACGCCTAGGGTTTAACGCCTCCACGCAGTAGATGTATATCAGTCTCCACGCAGATGTATATCGCCTCCACGCAGCAGATGTATATCAGTCTCCATACAGCAAAATGGGTCGTAGTTTATCAGCCTCACGCTCACGGTCTCACGCAGGTTGTCTCCAGTCCAACTCAATATCAGTTTTCAACATCTGCATTATATTAATCTCCAGCACAGGCTCTTCAACGCAATAAATCAAGGCATATATTAGTCACTCAATATATCTATGATATATCCGTCCCAGTCTGAAAAGTAAAGAGGGAATTAGAATGGCCGTCGCTGGCTTGTGATAATGCAAGGTTCTGGCAATACGAGTGGGTAAAACCAAATATACAAAACTTTAAGCCAGCTCAAACGCAGCTTCAGACTTGGTTCTAAGACAAGGGGGCGTGAAAAGGAAACCCTAATAAACATTAACGCATGATGGAGGAGGAGTACCAGGAGTAACCCATGCAGCCAGGAAAGACTGGCAGGCAGCTCTGAAAGAGCAGACTGGCCGACAGAATGGCAGCATGCACGCAGGAGTTATGAACTTGGCTCTGATACCACTTGTTGGTAATAACTCCCAATTCGTTAATCTATTCATGGATAAGCATTCATTTATACATTCATGTGACGGTTTATTTCACCTTCCGTCCAGCCTTTTCGGCTTCCAACTATTCCTATTTATTTATTTACAATATTATAATCCCTAACGGATTATATTCTAACATATATATATATATATATATATATGTATATATGTATTATATAATGGTTTCATTTGGTAATCCCCGTCCAACTTAACATATGGTCTTTGGAATAACATAACCATTGAACGGGGTTCATGACATATATGCAAAGTCTGGTTTCAGGACATGTGGGCAAGAAGCAACCCTTTAAGAGCTGACCCATGGGATAAGGTTAAGCTCAGATATGTTTTTTATCATATCTAAGAACCATTAAACATCTTGAAATGCATTGACCCCATTTTCAAAGGTGATGAAGTCTTGAGTTTTACCAAACCTGGCTGCCATTGTACCATTTTCTTCTTTATCTTGGATCAGTATATCTTTAAAGATGAATGACCCCCTGGATCACATGATCCTCTGTTAAGGATGAAAACCATACATAGTCCAATAATGTCAAGGAGGAACGGATCCGTTCTCTACGTGGATGGAGGATGAACACTACTGGCAGACTGGAAATCATGTGAGGATGAAGAAGTGAACCCGCAACAATCAGAATGTGCAACTTTTAATTCTGCCCCGTGAGGAAACTAAACAGACCCCACGATCTGGTTAGTGGATAGACCAACTGATGCATCGTGGAGGGAGTGTGAGCGGGTGTGGGCATGGTTTTCCTCCCATCCCATCACTGCCCCAACTAACAAAAAGGAATAACCAAGGGTGGTGGTGACACATAGCTTTCCCCCATGACTCAATGTTCAACAACCCCCTTTCCTTATCCTTTGGGATCATGCCCCTTCTCAATTTAATTGGTGCGAACATAGCTGGTTGGTTTATTCAATTAAAATGCATGTTTACATTATGCCACAATTAATTATATGTCGTATGTCCCGATATACCATCGGTGGCTATTCAATACAAAACATAACATAACCAAATCATGGTGAGGCCTTTGCCTTTAGTTCCACACCAAGATTATTTACAACATGCGTATCATGTATATTAAATGCAAGTGGGGTTAAAATCGGGGTGTTACAAATGAGATAACCATTAGTAGCTGAATAAAATCAAGTTACTAGCAGAAGTATAATAATCTAGAGAAGAATCTATTCAATGATAAGAATATATTTTTATCTGAACCCAAAAAGTACAATGACTAATACAGAAGAAAATAACTATAAGTATATGTATATAAATCCTTCATATACAGACTCACAGTAATCTGAAGAAAAAGTCACTGATTGTATAGCAAGTTTCACCATTCCAAAAATTGCATCCAAGGTTGAATGAAAGCACCTTCCAACTCCAGCCTCTTGAAACAAAGTTACAAAGAGGAATAGAATTGCAGAAAGAACCCCCTCACCCTACTTGACAGCAGCATTTCCTCTTCTCTAGTATTCAAAACATAGAAAAAATGGGAAAATTACAAAACCTAAAAGAAAACTTATGCAGCTCTATTGAGCACCACCCCCCCTCTTTCTTGGTAGTCCAATCTTTTCCTTTTATAAAGGTTATCAACTTCTTAACTGCAACCTAGAATGTTTCCACAAACACTGCACGATAATCTCCTCATCAAAATGTTTGGTGTAACTTCTGCGAATTTTTCATGGGCCAATGAAACGATTTTTGTGCACACTAAAGAAATTTAAGCAGGATAGCGATGTTCCAAAATTTGTTCAAAATTCTCCTTTATTATCTCCTTCAATGATCTCGTGTAACCATGTTTCATTCCCAAAAGTTATGAATATGAGCTTAAGCTTTCAACAAATAATCTTAGCACATGTTGACGAATCTTGGTAAACTTCTTTCACAGCTGTGTAATTTTGAGTTGACACATCTTTTAGCATAATGACGAAGGCATTAATTTGATGATAATTTTGCAGATAAGAATAACCTTCTTTGTCAGTGAACATTGGGAAACCATTTAGTTTCTCAACTCGCTGATATACACGAGCCCCTCTTTCTCGCTGATTATTTGCAGTTTGTTGAGAATTTGGAAATGGAGCTATTTTGAGAAATAATTTTCTGTTTAAAACTGTAACAATAAAACACAAATTTGTGTGAGATTATTTCTTTTGACGACGTTGACCAATCCATGGGCAAATGGCATATTTTAAAATCTCACAATTCGGTGACATGATAGATCGCAGCTACTCTGCAACTATTTTATTTTCCTGCAAACATTAAAACAATATCATGTCAATGATTCGGTAAATTATTCGATGTTAAAATTCATGGAGAATTTATGACTTCAGTTTCTATGCAATGAATAAAGCTTCCAACAATGTAGCATCTTCTATTTTAGGAAGCTCGATCCCTGCCATAGCATAATGACATTCATTTTTAATTTCACAAGTTTATTACTTCATTATGTTGCCATACTTTATTTATGCTTCCATACGTGAAAGATAGTTACATAAAATACTTATGATGGAAGTTTTCAATACTAATAGGCAAACACGTTTTAATATATTTCATAATCCCAAAGCATTTTAAGTAACCTTAAAATAATATATCCATAACCTTGTAAAAAAAAAGAGTCAATCAATTTATGTTCTTAACAATCCGTTGACATTTGTAATGGTAACTTAGATATATATATATAATTTATATATCCTTCACAAAATTTATTAGCAAAGGCATAACTTTTAAACCGTTATCAATGCTATATAAAGGAAAGTAAAGAAAAATCATAAATAGATACATTAGTAAAAATATGTCCATCTACTTTAAGAAAATATGGATATAAATAAAGTTGAAAATCATTAAATATTATGATTAGTCACCCAAGTGAAACAATGAAGTTAGTGTAAATGATAAGACTCATGCTAGCATAAGAAATAATTAAAAAATTAAGAAATTTATGATAGCATTTCATTCTTTTTTATGATGAAACAAATAAACTTTTCATTAGAACATTTTAATTTTGCCTAACATTATAAAATTAAATAAAAATAAAAATTATCATGAAGAATTAAAAACTTAAATATAAATAAATATGATAGATTATTCAAAATAAGGATTAAGGGTATGATTTCACTCTTTGATATGCATTATTTAAAGGTGTAGATGTTGAAATTGAGTTTTCAGCTAATTCCTCATGACTTGCCAAAATACTCATAATCAATTATGCATAATAAATTGAACACTTATAAGAATGTAAAAATATGAATGTGATACAATTTAGCCAAAAGAAAGTCATAAAATCACCTACCAAAGCAAGTAAGACAAAAGTAAAGAAAAACATAACTGAAAACTTACAAAAATCACATGGGGGCCCTTTATTTTACACAAGATCAAAGGGAGTTGTTGGGGTGCCAACAAGTCTCTGTGGTACAAGTATGCTGCATCAATCATAAATCTATATAGAAGCACTGTTGGGGCTTCTGAACACTATATCCAATGCAACCCAGAAATCACAAGGGACATGAACCTGTTGGGGTCCCTCAAATAGACTCATCAATGTACTAGAGTCAGGTGACATCCGGGGTCTTCGACCAAATACTACACGGACCAATACCCTGTACGATCTCAACAGTACGATGATGTAGCTGGAGTCAAGCACTTGAGAAACAACCATCCCGAGAGGCACTAAGGACTCCTCTCAAGTGGTCCAAGGAAATAATCAATGAGGTTAATGAAACCAAGATACAGGGACCTCTGGGTCTATCCTCTGGAATATGTGTGTTGTCATTGACAGAGGGAGACCTACCCCTAGTCAAGACAATGATGTTTCCTTAACCAGAAGCGTGAGGGAGATAACCAAAAGATGTGAGACAATCTCCAGAATGACCCACTGAATGCGGCGCGGGGGGGTGGAAGGGAAAGGATTGAACAGGGGGCAGGGGGAGTGTAGTAGACTCAAAATTCCTTTGTTCAGAGTATGATGGCAGGGCATACCAGGCAACAAATGAAACTGACTCATGGGAATGGGATCATAGCTGTAATGTCGGGAATGTCACCTCAAATGGGAAATACTTGGGGGAGGTGGACACTTTTGATATTTGGTGGGATCCAAGGAAGACACATTGTAGAGTACTCTGAACAAAGGTGACCCAAAGTGGGAATGATGCCAAACTGTTTTCTTTGGAGTGGTGTCTAGGGACATCATTGTGGTATGATCTTGTGGATTTTTGGTGAGCCTGAGAAAGTAAATTCTCGATGGTGCTTTCAATTTTAGAGAGTCTGAAAGCACAAAGAAGACTCCAATGGGGGTTCTTTTTTGTTGGTAGTCTCCTATGCCCAAAAAAGGATAAAAGCATACATAGGAGAGCTCACCCATTCTGTAGGGGATGAGAGACTTCTTTACCGTTGGTAGTCCAATCAGGCCAGAAATGGTTAAACCTATACTGACTGGATCGTCATTCAGATACTTTTACGAGCATGAACAAAACTAATTTTGCTTGGCAATGTTTTCTTGATGAGAAGGCTCGAAAAGAGCTTAACGACAACCCATGGTGAGATTTTTTATAAAGTGTGGCCCTTCTGCCTGAGAAAGCATAAAAGTATGCAGAGGGGAATGGTCTTGGCTTGAATATGCCTAGGTGGTCCTTTTCAATTGATGGTATACATAGTTTGCAAAAGGAGATAAATGAGACGATGTAGATGCCCTTTCCTATACTTTAATGAGCGGGAAAGGAAGCAGTTGCACTCGGCAATCTTTACATTCTTTTAGGAGTCAGAAAAGAGCTTAAAAGAAACTCTAGTATGGTCAACCGATCACGGTGGCATAGGAGGTGCCCCATGTCAGGACGATGGACAGTGGTCCACAGGTCATCCGTGTAGTATGGACGGACTAGGTGGCTCTCAAACATACCAATACATGTGTAGGATAGATCACGGAAGAGGCACACAAGTCGGTGTGGCAGAGACACGCAGACCGAGGTGGCTCTCGGATAGAGGTCAGAAGAGTCGTGTGTGAATTGAGGTGAACGAACTTGACTACATGTGATGTGAGTGCAAGTATGGAGACATTTATATGCCAAATACATGCAAAGGAAATGATCCGTTTTCTAGGCGATGGTCTGGAGATCCGCATAAGGTGTGGTGGACGGAGTAGATAGTTATGTGTTAAAATAAAAATAAAAATGATGTTCCTTAATGGGCGGCGGCCTGAGAACCCGCATGAGTACCGGTAGGCAAGTGTGATGTAAGTACAGTTCCATGGACACTTGCATCGCCATGCTGTGGCTCGTAAATCGAGGTAACTTTCAGGAAGCAGTCCCAAAATTTGTTTGTTAAACATGAGATGATGGTCTCATAAGGAGATAGAAATTTGGGCCTAGAGGTGTGAGAGGTGTCACGAACAGGTTCTAAGTGATTTTGGATTATCAAATAATTGTGCTGCCTTGACTTGTGGAAAAAACGTTGAAAAACAAAAAGGGAGAAAATTACACTATAAGGGACTCGTAGTGGTGGTACCAGGCATAGACTCTCTTGAGGTAGAGCTCGTTACACGGCTTCTTCAAGATTCAACCATCTGAGTCAGTGAAGAGGTATGCCCCCTTGCTAAGATGAAGGTCAGTGGCAAGATGGGGTGATGGAATAGGGTCTTTTATGGGAAGAACCGACTCCACACTATGGTTTAAAGGGAATGGGGTAAAACCGGAGGTGGTCTTACATATCTCTTCGTCATCGCGTAAATGGTGTCGGGATAGATCAAGTGGATCTTCCACAGCCAACGAGATGGAAGGGAAACTAGTGCTAGAGACCATGTAAATGGTATTGGTTGTGGTTTTTGTGGCCTTTCCCCCAGTCTCTGTTGGAGGAAGACGGGCAAGTTTGGAGATGGGAAGAGTCTTTAATGGACCCGGACATGGGTGCAACAACATCTCAATTATTTGGGCATGAGTTAACACATACTGGGGCCTTAGAGGTAGGGTAGGTGGTTCAAGGTACCACACAAGATCTCCTAGTGTGAAATCTTGTAGATTGCGGGTTGCCAAGACATACTTACTCGCGATCTTGGATGGTAGGAAAAGGAAAGGGAAAAGGAAAAGGAATATGAAAAGGATTGCGTTGATCGGGAATGAACCCCAATGTTTCCCTAGTAACTGAGGTTGAGGTTATGACTCAGGTTATGGCTATGGCTGGGGAAACAACGAAAGAGACAGGTCTGATGGATCGTCGGTGATGGTGGAGACAAGAGGGTCTATAGAACTGGACACCATGTAAATGGACATGGTGTCGGAAGTAGGTGGGGGGTGAACTTCTTCGATCAGAGTGATCTCAAATTCATGAGAATGTTGTCTAAGGTTGGCTAGAGCCATTCAGAACTTGGATAAGTCTTGGTAGTGGTGAGAATAGTGTCCATACAATCTGCAAAGGGCACAAGCATGGTTTGTTTTTAATGACTTATTTCTCACTATTGGCCCACTTGGGAGTTCAACCACGAGGATATTTTTTGTTGTATCCATGGCATCCAAATGTGCATGGATTATGGGAATCTTAGGGAAATTTTGAGTTGGATGGCCCTATTCTTTGCAAAAGGCGCAAGGTGGGATCTATCGAGGTTCGGCGGTACCTTTTGCATTCTTTCCCCTGGCCCTTTTTTGGTGGGGTGGTCTGGGTGTGTTAGGAACCCATGTCAATCCTTCTCTTTACCGTGTTAGTATATTGTTGTTGGACGCATATGCTTTGTAAGTCGTCCCATAGTAATTGTTGATCCATAGTTTGTGTTATTGTTGTTGGGCGCATATGCTTTGTAAGCCGCCTGTAGTATTTGTTGATCCATAGTTTATATTGGCCCATGGTTTTGACCCATAGTATTGGCGCCCATAGTTTATATTGGCCCATGGTTTTGACCCATAGTATTGGCCCCTATTTTTAGTATATAAGTGTGTGTTGAGGCCAAGGAAGGCACCGTGAAGTTATTTTGTATTGAGCCTGCTCAAAGGAGGTTGCCCCCTTGAAGTGGCCTGCGATTAATATAAAAGTGATTTTGAGTTCTGCTGCTATATCATGTATTTTGATTAATTATTTGCTGCAGGGTCCTCACATCTAGTATCAGAGCACTTGCTTAGGCTCGTTGGGTGAAATTTCTGCCCAAATTTTTTTTCGCTTCTGTTGCAGGTTCGGATCTGGGAATAATCCCTATCCGCTTAACTGTGGAAAGTACTTGGGCATAAGCCCTAAAACTCATTGTGAGGAGTACCACAGGAACCCCGAAGTAGCTGGCCCATTGAGAGGACCTGCCAGCGAAAAGGGCAATGACCCCTACCTGATTGACTAGTTCCCACCCGTGAGGTAAACCAAGAGCTGTCGTTTGTGGCCAAGCGGTTATCAGTTTTACCTAAGCCGTGGAGTGAGGGGTACTGCCCCAATACGCAAGCTGTCAGACAGCATTGGTGGCCGAGTGAATCCCTTGAACCGATAGGAAGCCACACATACCTGGGGTCCATATCTATTTTCAGTTCCACAATCGCAGATTTCCTCTGTCCAGAACTGTTGCCGGTCAGTTCTGCACCGTTGTAGATCCATTTGTTGTTGATCACTTCCGCGTCGTTGCAGATTCCACTGTTTTCGATCACTTTTGCATCGTTGTAGATCCCTTCCCAAAAAAACAAGTATAAAATTCTGTTTTTCGGCCATATCTCCTTGGTTTCAACTCTGTTTTCCCTGAAACCTCACTGACACATCTGCAATTCCATTCTTCATATTTCATTCCTGAAGACCCTATCCCAAATTCCAGATCTCAAGCCCCGAAATCCCACATTTGTCTATTTTTAGGGTTTGTCATAACTCCTTCTATTTTCACCCAAACGCCTTCAAATTTTGCCACCGTATTCATTTCCTCATTCTACTTCTTTGTCCCTCTCTACCAAATTTTCTCATTCTTTCACCCTGCTTCTAAAATCCCCATTCTTTGCTTCCCCGTCCTTTCGACAGTGTCCAAAACTTACTCAAACCCAAATTACCCTTCCGATTTTTTCCCAAATCCAGATTTTCCTCTACTGAAACAATTTCTATTTTTGTTTTTCTACCCATTCACCCCCCCCACCCCCTGAAAAAAAAAAAAATCCTGGTTATGGTTGTCACCCGCACAGGGGCAAAAACCATGGAGGAAGCACTTGCAGCCATCCAAGCCAAACTCCAGGAACTGGATGAAAAATTTCTCGGTCTCCATCTTGAGTAGTCAGCTATGAACACCAGATGACAGTCCGAGTCTTCATCAAACAATGAGTTCTCTTCTTCTAGCAATTTTCGCGGTCCAAAGCTAGATTTTCCTCGCTTCAATGGTACTGATCTGACTGGATGGATCTATCGGGCAGAACAGTATTTCAGTCTTCATAATACTTTTGATGTCAACAAAGTTCCACTTGCCTCCTTTCATTTGGAATAGGAAGCTCTTCAATGGTATCGTTGGTACATCAAGGCTCATGAAGAGCCAAAATGGCCTGATTTTTGCCAGCTCCTTTTGCAACGATTTGGTCCTAGCGCTTTTGATGACTTCACAGGAGCTCTCACTAAACATCGCCAAATTGGCACTATGAAAGAGTATCAAACTGAATTTGAGAAACTAGCTAATCACACTGAAGGATTACCTGATGACTTCTACCGGAGTTGTTTTATCAGTGGTCTAAAGGATGCAATTCACTCTGAGGTCAAAATGTTCAGTCCCAACACAATGATGGAAACCCTGGGGTTGGCTAAGTTGGCAGAAGACAAGATGGCAGCCCAAAAGCGCTCCAAATCCTCTTTTGTCCCCTTTTGAAATATGGGTTCTCAATGACCTCCCATCCCGCGAGCTCCTCACTCACCTCCAATCAAGCATTTGTCTGAAACAGAGATGCAGGCACGCAGAGAAAAAGGGATTTGTTATAATTGTGATGAGAAATTCAATTGGGGACATCGATGTATTCAACAAAAGCTCTATCTCTTGGATGTGGATTCTCCACCTGCCTCTGAAATTGGTGAAGAAGCTCCCGATACAATGGATGCTCTGATTGACATTCAGGAGCCACCTACTGACCCTCCATCTCAGGACGACCAGCCCAAGATATCCCTCCATGCTTTAGCTGGAGTCACTGCCCCCCAAACAATGCGGGTACGCGGTTACTTCAAGAAGCTTCCTCTTACAATACTCATTGATTCTGGAAGCACTCATAATTTCATTGACCCGCGGATCGCCAAACAAGCTGATTGTTTTATCCATCCTTGCTCCAACTTTGAAGGCATGGTTGCCAATGGGGGCACCTTACCTTGCAAAGGGAAGTGTCATAATGTGCGTATCTCTATGGGATATTATAACCTCCGCTCTGACATGTTTTCCTTAACCTTAGGCGGATGTGATGTGGTTTTGGGCGCTCAATGGCTGCGCACACTTGGCCCCATATTATGGGATTTTGCTGAACTTTGGATGCAGTTCTCCCTCGATGGACACAAACACACACTGAAAGGATTACAACCAGGGTCTCTCAGCATCATCAGTTCACATCGCATGGAAAAAATCCTTAAGAAGAGTTCCCATGGTGTCATCGCTCAGCTCCATTCCATTCAAATGCAACCATCAGTGGCCTCCACTACTCCTTTGGATCTCCAACAAATTCTAGATCGATATACAGGTGTTTTTGCTGAACCAGTGGGACTTCGACCTTCACGACCAAAGGACCATTGTATTCAGCTCCTTCCTAGAAGCATTCCTCCCAACATCAGGCCCTATCGCTACCCATTTCACCAAAAAACAGATATTGAACTCCTCGTTAGGGACTTACTAAAGCAAGGTATTATTCGCCCAAGCACAAGTTCCTTTTCTTCACTAGTTCTTCTTGTCCGCAAACAAGATGGGTCATGGCGCCTCTGCATTGACTTTCGAGCACTTAATTACCTCACCATCAAGGATAAGTTTCCAATTCATGTTGTTGATGAGCTTCTTGATGAGCTTCATGGTGCTCAATTTTTCTCCAAGTAGGATATTGTGGACAATATTGTGGCAGATGCCCTTTCTCGCACATTTGATGACCAAGGTTCTCTTTCCGCTATTTCTATGCCTGTTCCAAATTGGTTGCAATCGGTTCAACAGGGTTATTTCAATGACTCTTCATTATCTCAAATCATCCAATGCTTGGACAACAACCCTTCTGTTGTCCCACATTACTCTTGGGATGGTGATTCACTGAGATATAAGGGTCGTCTGGTGCTTCCCCAAAACACAGCTCTTCAACAAGCTATCTTCTATGAACTCCATGCTTCTCCATCAGCTGGGCACTCTGGTTTTCTCAAAACATATGAACGGGCACAGCGCAAATTCTTTTGGCAAGGCATGAAATGGACAATTCAATAGATGGTGGCTGAATGTGATACCTGCCAGCGCAATAAGGGTGAAACAACACCCCTTTCGAGATTGCTCGAACCCTTGCCCATACCTACCTGGATATGGACAGATATTTCTATGGATTTCATTGAAGGGCTCCCTAAATCTAGAGGGAAGACTGTGATTTTGGTTGTGGTTGATCGCCTCTCCAAATATAGTCATTTTTGTGCTCTTAGCCATCCCTATACAGCCTCCTCCGTTGCTCAAATTTTCATGGACTAGATCTTTCGTCTTCATGGAATTCCTTCTTCCATTGTCTCGGATCGTGATGCGACTTTCACCAGTCATTTTTGGACATAACTCTTTCACCACACTGGCACCAAAATGAAGATGAGTTCAAGTTATCACCCATAAACGGATGGTCAGACTGAAATTATCAATAAATGCTTGGAAACTTATCTTCGTTGCTTCTCCTCTGAGCAACAACATCAGTGGGAAAAGTGGCTCCCTCTCGCTGAATGGTGGTACAATACCTCTTACCACACTGCCTCTAAAATGACTCCATATGAAGCAGTTTATGGTCAGGCACCGCCAGTTCTTCTTCCTTACACCCCCAGCAGTTCTCCAGTTCAAGCAGTTGACACGGTCCTTCAAAACCGCGATGAGGTTCTTCGCATTTTGCGTGAAAATATTCACATGGCAAGAAATCGCATGAAGCAACCAGCTGATTAGCACCGTTCTGAGCGCACTTTTGAAGCCGGTGATATGGTTTTTCTTCGTCTCCAGCCTTACAAGCAATCCTCACTAAAACTCAAAGGGCGTCATAAGCTCGCTCCAAAGTTCTATGGGCCATATAGGATTCTTCAGAATATTGGGTCTATTGCTTATAAATTGGAACTTCCACCTTCTTGCTGCATTCATCCAGTATTTCATGTCTCTTGTCTGAAGAAAGTTCTTGGCACCAACATCAAAGGCCAAACTATTTTACCAGAACTGGATAATGAAGGATCCATCTTTTTGGAGCCGGAGGCTGTCCTCAATAAGTGCACTCATCAGCTTCGCTCTCGCTCTATCACAGAGGTCTTCATTCAATGGCACGGAATGCAGCCCGAGGATGCTACATGGGAACCACTCCTTCAGATTCAGCAACAATTTCCACATCTAAAGCTTTGAGGACAAAGTTTTTTCTAAGGGGGAGGGGATGTTAGGAACCCATGTCAATCCTTCTCTTTACTGTGTTAGTATATTGTTGTTGGACGCATATGCTTTGTAAGTCGTCCCATAGTAATTGTTGATCCATAGTTTGTGTTATTGTTGTTGGGTGCATATGCTTTGTAAGCCACCTGTAGTATTTGTTGATCCACAGTTTATATTGGCCCATGGTTTTGACCCATAGTATTGGCGCATATTTTTATTATATAAGTGTGTGTTGAGGCCAAGGAAGGCACCGTGAAGTTATTTTGTATTGAGCTTACTCAAAGGAGGTTGCCCCCTCGAAGTGGCCTGCGATTAATATAAAAGTGATTTTGAGTTCTGCTGCTATATCGTGTATTTTGATTAATTATTTGCTGCAGGGTCCTCACAGGGTGCGGTGGTTTCTTTTTTCGGGCTAGGTGGAGGGTGAGACTAGACCACAATGGGTTGCATGGGGGTTAAGACTACCCAAGGCATTGGTGGTTGAGCTGGTGGATCAAGATACCACACAGGAATTCCCAATGTAAAGTTGGGTAGGTTGAGGGTAGCCATTACTGGCTTTCTCATGACACCAAGCAGGGAAAAGAGGAAGGGAATTGTGTGGATTGGGGAGGAGCCCAGATAAATCCTGATGGTTGTATGTGGGGATGAGGTTGTGGTTGCGGCTGTGTGTAATGCTGCAGCTGTGGATGATGTTGCGGCTGCTGTTGATTTTGCGGTTGCAGATGGTGTTGTGGTTGCAGTTGGGGATGTGGCTACGGTTATTGTTTGGGTACAACGGTGCTGGATGAGAGCATGCACAAGTCCATAGTCTCGTTAGGTGTCGGTGGTGGTGACACTAAGGGGAAAGAAGACATCATGGTGGTATCGGCAAACAACCCAAGGCCCACATTCAACAATGGGGAGGCTGGTATGTTGTCAACCATGGTGTTGACCACAGGGATAACATTGGCGTGTGTGGTCATCCCTTGCGGATCAATGGTGTTGATCATAGGGATAACGTTGGCGGGTGCCGTTAGCCCTTGCGGATCATGACAAGTCAGTTGGTCAACCGTCATGATTTTCCCTTCGTGGGGGAACATCATGAGACAGAAGACAGTTGATGCGATAGCTCTCATGGCATACATATAACTTCTTCCAAGGAGAAGGTTACAGTCCAATTGAGCGTTGAAAACTTCTATGTCAATTATAACTGTCTTCCTGGCTAATGTGATGGGGATGTGGGGGAGGATTCCTTGGGCTTTAGTGGGATGGCCATCATAATCCCATAGAGTTTTGGAGGATGGTTGTAGAATTGGGGATCCCAGTTTCTGCCAGACTAGGGTAGACATAATGCACATAGATGCCCCCTGATCCACTATGCGTCGGTGCACGACCAAATTCCAGATAGACATCGAGATTTGAAAGGAGATGGTTGATGGCATTCATAGTTCTCCATTCTCCATGTTGAATGTGATCAACTTGGATTCAAAGGGGTCTAAGGCCCCAAGGGCGACTAGTAGGGCTTTCTGCTGCATTGGGCAAGTTTTGAGTACCTCAAGAGTGAACATGGTAGTAGGTGTTTGGGCCAAATCATCCATGATATTGTAGCTGACAACAGCTCTGGCCATGGCATTATTGGCAACCCAACATATCGGGGGGCACGGGAAAGGGGGTAACTAAAGAGGTACATTGATTACTTTATACGTAGATGCCACTGATGTGTCAGCGGGTTCAGTGTTTGTTTTGTACTAATTCCATCTGGTTTGTAGGTTGACCTCTTCAATTGTCATAGCTAGCAGGTGGTGGACACCTATTTTTGCGATGGGAGGTGCCCCGAGAGTGTTGGGATTGGGTTGGGGAGGGGGTGCGGTTTCCACCAATCCTTGGACTGGTAACTGGTTTTGGAGCACCATAGGAGGAGGTCCTTGTGGTGTTGGGTTGGGTTGGGATTGATCCATTGTGTTGGTGGCATGTTGGACATCGTTCCTTATGGCCTGCTTAGTGCAACCCATGAAGGGACACTCGAATGTGTAGCGCCTGTAGACTCCACAGAGTGTGCATGGTTGGTTTTTGCGCAATATGGTGTCGCGTCTTGGTGCATTTAGTCATGGAGGATTTTGGGCTGTTCGGTTTGCCACGACATTATTGGGAGGATTTGGTTGTTGGCCGCCACCCTGCGGTTTATTGTTGCATTGGTTCTGGGTCAGTTATTCCTAGGATTCCCTTGTTGATTATTGGGGGTTTCCTGCTTGGGACGGTTTTGTTGTGCAAACACCTATCCCAATGGAGCGGGTCGAGTAGGGGCGAGGGCTTGAACTGCTTGCACTGGTGGTGCATAGTAGATTTGGGTGGGTGGCAATGCCACAAATGTGGGAATTTTCCCCGCATACTACTGTGTTGGCCAATCCATGGCCTAAGCCTGTTGCGGTGGTGCAAGTTGTGCGTAAGAATTTTTGGTTCCAGACTGGGACATCGTTCTTGCATAGTTCAGAGTTTGGTTTTGGTAGGCAACATTAGCAGTGTTTCTTGGTTCTGGTGGTACTGCAGGTGGTGTTGGATGATGTTGTGGTTGGTGAGAGACCGAGCCTATGATGTCCTCTGCAGCATGGGATGCCCCCCAGTGCATCCCAGTAGGAGGTACCCACACAAGGAGTATCTGGAATGACAGTGCAAAGGTACCTAGACTATGCATAGATCAGATCAAACTGTTGGGATTTTAAGATGGCCCCCTCTTTGGATTGAGAACATTCAGATGCGACGTCCTTTGCTATAGGTGGGAGCAACGTTTTAAGAAACCAATCCAGGAAGATCTTGTCATCAAGTTGGATCTTACACAAACTACAGCGTCGCCGCCACTCATGGATGTGGTCAGTTATGTGGGTTGTAGTGTTTTGGTGGCAAGACAACAAGATATACACCCCTTCATCATATCTAATAGGGAGTTGGAAATATTGCAGGAACATGAAAGCCAGGGAGTTGAAATCTGGGTACTTGGCTTGTGGTAGCTCAATGTACCATTTGGCTGCAACACCTATGAGGGTTTGTTGGAATAGTCTTAGCCTGATCAAATCATCTATAGTTTTGTTTAATGAGCACCATAGATGAAACATCATAATGTGGTTTTGGGGGCACTCCCCTGCCTTCCCTTCAAACTTGGGAATGTCTGAGGGGATTTTGGTTGGCATGGGAGGCCAAAAGGTTTGATGGTGGATGGGGTCATTTGTTAACCGAGCTAAATTAGGCAAGTTGAGATGTGCCATGAAAGGAAGGTTTGACCCCAGATTGATGTGAGATGGGGTAGCCATGGTGGTGGGGTTTGCAAGTGCATAATGCACCTGCATAGCTGCGGGTACTTGTGGCACCATTGTGGATGGGTCGGTGCCCCCAAGTGTGGTGGGGAGGATAGTGTGGGTGGAAGGGCCACTGCCCCCATGTGTGACAGGAGGAGCAGTGTAGGTGGAAGGGCCACTTACCCCATGTGTGATAGGAGGAGCAGTGTAGGTGGAAGGGCCACTACCCCCATCTGTTGTAGGTGGGACAACTTAACCAGTCAATATGGGTGGTGGCAGATGAATTATCACGGTTTGCATAACCATGCTGGGGCCATCTGCAGGGTTTTTGGTGATAGTTTGTGGTGTGGACATGGGTCCACTAGAAATTGGTACGCCGAAAAATGGATCCGAGTTTGCACCAGCCATGGGGCTTAATGGTGTGGTGTGCAGGTCTGGTTCAGACTGATATGGGTCTAAATCTAAATCAGAGGCTGTGTGGCCTTCTGATGGTGTGGAAGGTCATCGAGAATGGTCTCGACGATGTCAAGAATGGTTCACCTCTTAAGCACAAGGAAGATTGTGAGGGATCAATTGTGTTAATTTTGAATATCAAACTGGTGGTAATGATTATTGGAACCTGGTTTCAATGGATTCCTATTGGTTGTAGGTGGTCACTTGGCCACCAAGACTGTCGAAAGACAGCGCTTGGCATTTTCCTCATGGGCGTTCTACTTAATCGGTGGGGGTCGTTACCCGTTTCACTTGGCAATTCCTCTCAGCGGCCAACTACTTTGGGGTTCCCGTGGTACTCCTCACAATGAGTTTCTGGGATGAGCCTCAGTACTTCCCATGGTTAAGGAAGTCAGGGAATTATGTCCTCAAAGACTGCAGATTTTTAACTTAGTGTAAATTTATAAATTTTAGTGGCTCTCTCAGCGTCATGAACTGAGTTGGGTTGATTTAAATGGTGTGCTGTGTATGTCTTTTTGTTTTTCTCTTATCTGGTGGATGCAAATGGTTTATGAATATTCTGCAGAGTTCATATCATTGTGGATGAAAGCAGTAAATCAAAATCAGAAATGTTTTAGACATATACCATTTTTTATCCTGAATGTTGATAGCCTGACTAGGTGACTACCTTACACCTATATTCTTCTTCAACCAGGAGAAGGTGCTGGGCTCTCAACACAATGGGACTAAGCCCATCCATAGATCCATAGCTCACCTTCTGGATGCAAGGTTGGTCAACAAGGAGGACATTGAGTGCCATGAGAAGCCCTCCTTCTTTACCCCCTCTACCTTCCAAGTCACCCATTTTTAGTGGTTTCGAACAATATTGAGTGAAGTGCCTATTACTATACGATTTGTGCCCTTCATCTTATCCCAGAATACCCTGAAGGGTGATGAATGGGTAGAGGAGGAAGGGTTAAGTAAGATTGTTGATTTTAAGTGAGTTTTAGTCAGCCTATATTCATTAACCCATTAAGTATTTAATTTACACTTTGTTCTATACATGAAATTGTCATTAACATAAACATAAACAAAAATGAAACAATTCAGATGGACAGAGGTGGCTAAGCCGCACTGATAGTCCTTAATTATTAAAAACCCAATTCTAAGTGACAGATCGCACATTTCGGGTCAAATGTGGCAAGGGGGTCGCCAAATTTTTCCAGAAATAGGTGAGGGGGTCGCTCAAGTTTTGCAGACAGAAGTGGGTTGTCTTTTGGAAGGGGGTCACACCTTTTGGGGGTAAAAGGGTGACCTGGTCACACCTATGAGGCCCAAATGAGTGACTTGGTCCCGTGTTTGGGCTCGATAAGTGCGACCTGCTTCGAAAAGTGATTTTTTTTTACCCCGAGTCGGATCCAACCGACAGTAACCTGTACTGTGGCAAAATGGACTCGGATTTGCCTTATGGAGGCTCCGCAATAACAGAAAATGTAAATAAATGAGATTTTAAACTAGATTTAATAGAAAAATTAACCTAGGGCAAAAAACTAAACTAAAACTTGAAATTATGAAAAATAGACCCAGGGATTCTGTGGGATTGACCTGGTATGGTCGCCAGTTCTATAGCAGGGATTTCTCCCTTGCTACAGGGCAGTAACGGATACCTTCTATCTATAGGATGGAAGGATAGGTTCCTGGATGGAAAATGTAGAAAAATGGACAGAAAATGAAATAGAACCGAAATAAAAGAAATGGATGGAAACCCCTCTGCAAACACAGTTAGGGTTTAACTCTACCAACCTGCAAGCAACTGTTAGAATAAAAATGTTGGAGACATCTACCATCATACACACTCTTTCGGTCAAATTGACCTAGTTAAACCACTATCCTAAGTTTAATTGACATCAGTGGAGCATTAATTTCCATCATCCCAGTCACACCCACGCCTACCTACAGTAAAGGAGGCTAACTTATCCTTCTCCTACAGTCAAGGAAGCTAACTGGAGCACTCCGGGAGTGATTTGTGTGACATTAATGCACCTAATTGCTAACTAGTGGTTCAACCAGTCAGTTACAGTTAGTTAAGGCACCTCCAGTCATTAAATATATTATTTAATGATTATTTATTATTATTTAATGAACTGGAGTCAACAAGGCGCCTCCACCAACTTCTGATGGTCAGTTCAGCTTTAGTTAATCTCATCGGGGTTCATTGGAGTCATGGAGCACTAGCACTTGATGATTGGATTGCTATGACATGTGTTTGATCTCCTTCAGTTGAGATTCAGTCATTTATTGCACTCTGACTTTAGTTAGGGTTTGGTGAGTCAATTAGGGTTTTGGTCAAGTGGTTAACTGAGTGAGATTGAATGGTTGAGAGTCAGTTAAGCTAGACTCACTCACTGAATTTGAATTGTCTCCTTTGGTATTCAAATTCTTCATGGAGTTAAGCCATTGCTCAGCATTGGAATTGTAACCCTTTATTGTTTATTAAATATACAGAGAGGAAACCATTTCTAGTTCCGATTATTTCCAATTCTTGAGTATTTGTTAATTATTCTTTGATGATTTTGATTCCTAGTTCCTAGATCATGTGAAAGAATTAATAAAAAATACCTACAAAGACATGTTAGATAATAAACCTGCAAGCAAAAAATGGATTAGAAAAAACAAATAAATAACATAAACAACAGGCTATACCTTCTCTTTGATGGAAATGGGCTACCGTGCCCTAGCTTGGAGAAGCACCTCTCTTGGATGGGGGAGTTATGGCTCAATGGAAGATGGAGGAGAGGGAGTGTGGGTTGCTTGAGAGACAAAAGGGTCTCAAGGCATTCACTCGAGCAGCATAATAGTATGCAAGGGAGAAGTGTTTTGAGAGTGACCCCCACCCCTCTATTTATAGTTTTTTTTAGTGTTCTAAGCCCCTGGCTAGGGCTTTAGCCCCTTTTTTGGGCTTTTAGCCCCTTCCGCCCTAACTTTATCTCCTTTTAGGGTTTTAGGATCCTTTGAGGGGTTTTAGCCCCTTTTTGGATTTTTTAGCCCCTAGGAGAGCTATTTAGGCTCTTTTTTGGGGTTTTTAAACCCTTTTGCTCATTCTTAAGCCTTTTTGGGGGGTGTGGGGGTCCAATGGGGTAAAATGAGGGTCATGCATGGGTGTCCTTGGGTGGTGTAGGCCATGTAGATATGAATGAGGATTCTTTTGGGTTAATAGTTCACATATACATCAATCTGAGGAAATTCAATCATTGCATATTTACATTATCCTTTCCATACGCCATTTAAAGATGAAGTATTCAAACGTATTGGAGGACAAGAAGTATATCCATTCATTAATGGATTCTCTAGATATCATCAAATTAAATTTGTAAATAAGTCTAACACAATACCACCTTTGCAACAGACTGGGGTTGCTTCCAGTATATGGTAATGCCTTTTGGTCTCAAGAATGCTCCTACCATTTTTTCTAGGATATTTGCCATTGTTTTCAAATATTTTATTCATAAGTTTATGGAAGTATATTTTGATGACTCGAGAATGTATGGTATGCTCAAAAATCACATTTAAAGTCTATATTAATGCTAGAACGTTAAAGAAAATTACATATTTATTTGAATTTGAAGAAATTTTATTTTGTGCACCATCTGTTATACTTTTGGGTCAATGTTTGTTGCTGATAGATCCTACGAAGATCGCTATCATCATGGATTCAACTCCACCAACTTCAGCAAAGAATCTAAATACTATGTTGGGACAAATGACTATTATTGAAAGTTTATCAGGGGATATGATGAAATTACAACCACAATGGATAAATTATTAAAAATGTTCACCTAGCTCTCTATGGTGTAAACCCTAATATAAATCATTATCCCACCATTATTTCCTCCATTTTGACCCTCATAACTAAAATTCCACAAAAAATGGTCCAAAACATTATTATTCCTTCCCCTATAAATGAAGGGAAGTTGAGCATTTATTATGAATTATCCCCTCTCTCTAAAAGGACAAAAAAACCCTAAAATGAGAATGGGTCAAAAACCATGAAAAAATACCATGCACAATAAAATACCATGAGTCAAACAACCTTGGCTCATCCTATAAATACATTGTGAAGATCTCCCCACAAACATTCCTACAGTTTTCATTACATTACTTAGGACATTAGAGGAGATAACCTTTCACTTTTCACCTTTCACCATTGCTCCAATATTTTTTCCATATCATTCCAATAGTGTATGTTGAGCTTGATCCATACGGTCTTGGATCCATTCCCTCTTTTTGACAACCATTAGTGGATATGACTAGAGAACAATACCGTGGAACTAGTGGGCCATTTCCTCAGACGGATATAGTGGCCCACATTACTGAAAGGTATGCTTTCTCTTGTTTTTATTAGTTAGAAAAAATATATAAAAATTCACAAAAAATATTGTTATTGTTCTTTCTTATTATTACAAGTTCAGCCTGAGGAATCTGTCGCACCATGAAGTCTACCCTATGATCTAGCTAATCGAGGGTAGGTTATTTTGCATGTAGTAGGGGATAAATCCCTACTACAGTTTTGGAGACTTCAGGTTGATCACCTTCGACTTGGATTAAGGAGAACCTCGGATGCCATAATCCGTATCCTTCAAGGTTCCAGTCACGATTTATAATTTGTTCATTCATTGATGTATCATCGATGAGGGGGCATCCACCTGTGTTATGAAAACCTTTGTTTGTAATAAACTTGGGTCCCCAACCCTTCAAACTTCCACCACCATCCCTTCGAGCTTACAATGGTTGCACTTCTCAACCACAAGCCATTCTCACAAATGTCCCCGTTGAGTTATCTTAAAAAACTGTGTTGATTTACATTGAGGTTGTCAACTACCAACTCAATTACAACCTCCTCCTTGAATGTAGTATATGTATGCAATGTAATTCGTTTCTTCTACCGTATTTCGAATCTTTATGTTCCCCCATTATGGGAAGATCATGACCATCGACCAACTGATGTATTATGATACTAAAGGACTGGCCACACTGAACCACCTCCCTAATATTGACACTACCATCAACATTGTCTCCATCCATTCCCTATTTGTTGTTGACCCAGACTTATTTTCCAACACTCCTTTAACAGACACCTTTTTGTTCTTACCACCCCATGCTTCACTGACTGGCATATAGGATTTATGCACTATCACATCTGGTAACATTTTGACCTCTTCATAACCTCAGTCGCAACCCAAACCACAGACCTAGAGAAATTATTGGGGTTCCTTCCCCATACACACAATCCCCTTCCTCTTTCCACCTTCTATCATCATGAGTGAGCCAGTTATGGCTACTCTCAACCTTTCGAGCTTCACTTTGGATAATCTCGTGTGGTAACTAGATCCATGCACCCTTCCCCTGACATCACAAATTGTGTTGACACTGGTCCAACCTATTGAGATGGTGTCACACCCTCCTCCTAGTACGCAACCAACTATTTCTCCCGTTACTATTTTGCCCCCTCCTCCCATGAAGACTAGGGGAAAGGCACCCAAATCCACAACAAAACCACATCCTCCTCCTACGTGCGATTTATGCAATGTCTAGGGTCATGCAACACAGAATTGTCCCAATTTACCACTCCTTCACACCCATATGCGCATAGTAGTCAATACTAATGACGCTTCAGCTATCAACATACCAATGATACCTGTAGTTAAAAACAAATCTCTATGAACCAACCACCCATGTGAAGTTTGTGGCCTATATAATCATTATTCACACCATTTCCCAAACTTGCATGAGTACTAGTCACTCCTTAGTGACCTTTGCAAGAACTCTCGTGAGTCCAACATCATAGTCCTTGAGGAGATCCACCCTCCCACCTCTTCCTTGGACTCCAATAACACCATCTATACAATCTCTACTTTTAGTAGCTCGCTTCCCTCCTAGTTCTTGGAATACATGTTTGACTTATCCACACATTACTTTCATGACAATGAAGTGATCCTCAAAATCGACACCGGTTTAACCCCATTTCACTTAGTCCACGGTTTGGAATGGGTTATTCCCATTTAATACTAGATTTTGTCACTACGCCTTTCTATCAAACTTCTACCTAATACTTCATCGTTAGAAAAATGCCTACTTATGCTTCAACAAACTGATGAGGACTGTCGTACTTCTCTCCAAATGATCGAAGTGACTAAGACCCGATCGAAGCCCACTATGACTCCCACATCCACCCACGCACCTTTAGCGAGGGGGACCTTGTCCTCATCTACGACCAATCCAATGATAAGACTAGAAAAGGGAATTTGAATCCATGTGGTCTGACCCTTATGTCATCCACTAATTTCTTGGTAAGGGGGAATACCTCCTTGCTGACTCTGACGGTCGCCTCTTGAAGAGTCCCCGCAATGGGCTCTACATCAAGAGATTTTATGCCTAATTCAACCACCTTGAATACCCTTATATCATATTTTTTCTTTCTTATCTTGCATCATTCTTTACACAAGTATCACAGTTTGTTTCCTTGGTTGTTCGATATGGATCCTACCTTTCCTTTCTATGTTGGGTTCACAGATGGCGCAAGTAGATGTTCTCCTAATCTCTCCTTGGCTATGTGGGTCATTTATTCCGTGTCACATGAGTTTATCCATATTGACGGAATGTGTGTTGGTGTTGCTACCAACAACCAAGATGAGTATGATGGTGTCACTAGTGTCTTGATCGCCACCCTTGACTTGGGCATTCGTTAGATTAATGTATTCCTAGACTCCTAGTTGCTTGTCACCCAATTGAATAACTACTACTGGGTATGCGATCCCTACCTCTTTATAAATCTCCTACGCACTAGACACTTGGTTAGACATTTAGAATTAATTTCATTCATGCATGTTCTCAGAAGTATCAATAGTGTAGAAGACCAAATGGCCATTGACATTCTAGAGTGGCACATCAATCATCGCATATAAGAAATAAACTAACTCATGCATCATCATATATTCATGCATACATATGCCATATACATCATATAGGAATAGTCATCATCATAAACAAGAGACTCATAAAAACGCATAAAAATACAAAAAGGTGCATCCACGTGCATTCATATAATATCATAAAATGTTCAATACAAAAAGAGAAGCACCACAAGGTTTCTCGTCATATATATCATACAAGATTCCCCATGCTCAAATGCATTAGGGGTAGCATCACAAGCTATTAGTCGGAGTCATCCTCCTTGGACTCTTTGTCCTCCTTAGTGTCCTCCTCCTCATCGGATCTCTCCTTTTCCATCGAAATGCCACCATGTGCCACTGCTACGACATACTCAGCAGCAACCGTGATCCTCCTCATCAAAAAGATCCACTCCTGAGGACCTTTATCACACACAATGATCATATCATTGTCTAGGTACTTCCACGCATCGTTGGTGGGCCCCTCTAGTATCCTCTCCACATCTAGCCACAATGAGTCCAATGTAGTACTATGTCGCCTCCTTTTCCTATGAGTGGGTGGATTTAACCCCTCCACCCTACCCCTACGTCATTGATACCCCACTGGAGGGTGAGGTCCCACATCTGCACATGCACATAGTATGTCATGAGTATCTATCACATATATGATCTAGCTACCACTATTATAGAAAACTATATATAAATGAAATGACATAGAGTCATGTATATGTACAATCAAGTCCCCAGACTTGTCCTAGAGGTCGAGGGATCTCTGGATCTCCACAGTATTCCATCCCCATGTATGGATAGTCCTCTACAAGGATAGGAATTTGGCACCATTGTGCAAAAATATCCCAGGTGAAGAAACTCCCCAATAGGCCACCTCCCTCCCTGATCATCATCTCACACCAGTGTCTCATGCGAGGCTCGCAAGATCTAATGTTAGGCACCTCCATATGCAGTCACAAGGTCAGTAGTTGCTCAAATAAGAATGAGCACAAAAAAGAGGGGAATTAGAAATCCCTATTCGCCAAACTAGCCTAGGTCAGCCCACATCGAATCACTGTCAAGTACATATGGGCCCACCCATAGTAGGTTTCCCTTAGAAACTCATGAGACCCACGTCCCATGCTCATTCATAAGAAGAGTACACCTTATCATTCATAGGAAAATGGGACTGTTGAATCTTTCAATGGCATCTGAAGCATGCTTTGACTAAGGTGTGTAATGTGAATTGTGACAAATGGGACTTAAAAATTCTAACGCTACTATGGGATTACAAAATGATATGTAATAAATTGATAGTTCAGACTCCATTAATGTTGGTATATATGCATAAGTTGTTACGCCTATGGAATACATTGTGCCACGCCTAAAGATTGTTTCCTTCATTGGTATGTCTGATACTAGTGTTGTTGAAGAAAGTTTGTACCAGTTACTCCAGCTTTAAGAAGATCAATTCATTGCAGGATTCCAACAACAAGTTCAAAAATACAGAGAGAAAGCTTGGCATGACCACCATATTACAAGGAAATAGTTTCAGCAAGGGGACTTAGTTACCCTCTACAAAAACAAGTTTTTCAAACATCCTGGTAAGCTTTTAACACATTGGTTAGGTCCTTATGTTATAAATTATGTCACAAAGGGAGGTGCAGTGCCGTTATAGAAGTTAAATGGTGAGCCTCTAAAAGTATTGGTTAATGGGAGGAGGCTAAAACCTTACAAGAATAGTTGTGCATTCCTCCACTGAAGCTATAGATATGCATGCAAAAAGGAATGTTTTTGGAAACCCCATCTTTTTCTTTTTTCAAAGTCTTGTGCATATGTTGAATTATTTGTGGTGTATAGGGTAAGGTAACTACTTGTCAAGGTATTGTTTGGTTGTAGTAATTCATGGTGTTATCCCACCTATTAGTGTGAAGGTAGCTTCTAGAAGTGTCGAAGTTAGTATCCTTTCGAGCTTGGCACTATGTTGGGGTTGGAATTGGTCATAGTAGGTCCTTGTTGAATTTGAAATCTCATTAAAAGTTTTATTTAATGCAAATTAATGACTACTTTTAAGGAATAAGTAGTGGCAACATTAGTGGGGACCTATCATAAATGACCAAAAAGACTCAATTGTGAGAACATATTGGTCTCCACCCTTGTAATCATTTCTGGGATCTGGTCCCATTCATTGAAAATTTGATTGGATATGCTAGGAACGTGTGGCAATCAATTCAAAAATATTATTTCCCACCCGCTAAAAATTCATTGTATTGAGCCACAAATATTGTTGAACAAGTTAGAGTTCTCATGGTCGCTTGAAGCTGAATTCGCACATAGTGAATTACCAGTATGGAGATTGATCATTCTAGCACTATTGGTGTATGAGTATCTACTATGGATTTGCAGAATCTAGTACCAATTGTCAAAGATAAACCATAAGTGTTTTCATCCCATATTACAGCTAATCAACCAAGGAAGAAGAGAACTACCAATTGCTAGGGGAATCCATAGGAACACATGATACTAAGTCATTTGGATCTAAGTCAATGACAATGCTTCCTAGGTATATTCTGCTAAGAAACATGGAGGCACCCCATGTTTGGATCACAAAGAATGTGAAGTATCCTCTAGTAACGCCCCTAATTACGAAGGGTGTTCACGTGTAGGGGGGTGTCTTTCCAAATCTAAATAATATGACGTATGCCGATCATGAAATGATGAAGTACCCAAAATTCCACATGAAGAACTACATGGAGATTGTATGTGTGACATAATGTGGACCAATCAAGCTAGTTCATATTGGAATGGGCTCGGACTGCAGAGGTATGAGATTCTATCGCTCATGCACTTGCCCCATTTTGGACATACGACGGAGGTCAATGCATGCGTCAAGAAGTTTCTTATGTGATTCCATGGAGGGTGTTTGTGGTTAGACACCAAAGTATCTATTGATGTCAACCTAATTTCTCATATTATAGGGATACCCAAGGCCAGGGTGGAACCAACGTAATTTTTCATTTAAAAATAAAGGGATAAAGGCCTGGCCACCAGAATGAAGGGATATATATATTTTTTCAAGGAACGATAGGGGGTTCTACATAGCCTATATCGATGAATAGGATGTTGGGTTTGCAACAAAGTCCATCGAATCAAAGTCCTAAGAAATATGTGGCCAAACCAATTAACCACTTCAGTTATAGTTGCAATTGAGTAGTGTGTTGTCAGTATTCAAATGAATTTTCGACCTTTTTAATCAATGGGATTATCAATGATTGTGTTGACGTTTTTAGCACTGAATTTTGTACTTAGATTGTATAAGTGAAAATCCCAAACATCTCAAGTTGAAAAATTTAGATTTAAAGAGTAATTACATTTCATTTTAGTTTTGAAGAAAGACAAACGGTTAAGAGCTAAGATCTCATAACAAGTATACCAAAACAGGACTTTGATATTCCAAGGAAAAAAATTTAAATACTAGAATAAATATACATACACATAGATGAACCAGGGTAATCCTTCTAAATGCATAAAGTACAAACTGTATTTATATATTAAGATTTAAAATATTCTAAACAAAAACACTTTCTGGGAAGAATGAATTATGAACACAATGACAGGTTATAAGTATTCATGATAAAAAATTCACCATAATGAATTCATAAACTGGCATAGATAGAAAATATTAAAAATTCATTCACAATTTATTAATGTCTAAGCTAGCTCATATTATGTATATAAATCATCTTCAAAATGGTCATTAACACATAGATAACAAGGATAGAAAGAGTTATTGTTGTAGCTTCAGCATTCACTCTCTCGACCCTCACCCAAAAGAAAAAACCTATCCCCATCTACCAATTGATTCATTACATTTATAACTAATTAGATATATGAAGAAAGTTTCTAGATCCAAAACCTAGGGTTGAATATGCCCAAAATAGAAAACTGGGATTTTGAGGGAAAACTCACGTATTTATGGAATTAATGACCTGAAACAACCACCTGTCTCTGCTAAACCATGACAACTTTTTAAATCTTGAGAGAGGTTTTTGTGAACAGGTATGTGATGAAGAAAAACCTCTTTTGGTTTTTAAAAATTCCCCTCCAATTGATCAGAAGACGTGCCCAAATATAATGAATAAAACAAGAAATCATTAAAAGTTTAAACCTCAAAAAAGAAGCCATAAATATCCATTGGAATCTTCAAAACCATTATATATGTTGAAAAAATAAGGGAGTTTTTGTGAATGATCTCGCACTTGATAAAAACCTATTTTTGTTTTTTGAAATTCACTTCCATCTCCTCGTAATCTGTGTCAAATGACAATGACTAAAACATAGAATTAAGACATTCCGACAACGTAAACATATACAACATCTTTACAATCCATTGCGGGAATGCTGCAAGTTTGAAAATTTCATCAAAATTTGGAAAAATCTCATAAAATAAAGTTCAAATCCATAAGAATTTTATGATACTAGACCATTAAAAGAGATTACTTAAAATATAAGATCCAAGCTAAACTCATTAGTAAAAAGGAATATGTTAAAACAAACCTAAGGGGTATGATATATAATATGGAATCAAACACACTTTATAAGACTCAAATAAAAAATTTAAGGGATTCAAAAGGAAACAAAATGAAAAGGAAAGGAAAACCCTAGAGTAAATTTATAGTACTAACATCTGGCTCCAATTAGGGATGAAGTATTCCCTATAAAGCTCCAAGAACACTCAGACTTGATGCCTTCTAAAATGAAATTAATTCTTTCCAAAAGTGTGACTACCTTTAAAACTGGAAACTGCAATAATGTACAAATCAATTGAGTTGGATTCTTTATTCTTACTGATAACACACAAAATACCAATGTAAACTACAAACCAAGCTGCTCTACTGCAATAAATATCCACATTACAAACTGAAATCAATGCTCAAGAAGCAAGCTTATTTATTTACACCCCCTTACACCAATAAGTTGAAATGTTGCTTGATTAAGTATAATCAAATTTCCATTGAATCCATACTAGCAGATAATTGATTACATGATATTCTTGTATGCACGTGAATAAGAAAATCCAGAAAGAAAATGACATTTGTAGCAGAAATTTCACTGATTCATACATACAAATAATGATTTTACCAACCCCAAAGATTCAACATAAGGGGCCTTCTGAAAAAACTAAATCCATTAAAACAAGTATTGGATTGTGGAGCTCATGGTGAAATTCTATCTGATTCAGAAGATAAGACAACTCATGTGCAAAATATGTTGCATTGAATATTCTGCTATCCTTTTTTTCTTAGCTGAAAGGTACATAAATTGGGTTGATAAAATCCTTTAAATATACTGCCACTAGATCAAGAACAACTATCTCTTCTTGTTCATGAACAAGCTATTCTTGGAATGTTGAAAATGAAGGAAGGAAAAAATGAATATTACCTCCTTCATCTCCGAAATTTTCAATTGTCCCAACTGATATAATCTCTCCTTGATTTGTTTAATATCTGCTTCAGATTCTATTTCAAAGATAGTAGACATAAGCTAACCAGTCTTTGGAAATTCATGATTAGGCTTCTTACCTACATTTACCTACTGGTTTTGTTGATAATTATTTAGATAGTCTGTAATGTTTGCAAGTCTTATTCAATCATAGGAAAAAGAGTCTTAACATATTCATCGAGATATGAAACTTGATCAATAAGCAATGTCCTTTCAGTAGTTTGAAAACAATCATCTGCTAATTCATTTCTTTAATAGTTAACCTTATGAAAAACGTCCATAGAAAATAATAAATCCATACTTCTATTTTCAACGTCTGAAAAATGACACACATATGAAGATGAAATATCATAATTTTGAAGAACATGAAATCTCAAATCTGAATTTTTATGTTGATAGTATTCTTTCGGTTTAAGTGCATCTGATTCTTCATTGAATATTTCATCATGAATCTTCCCACAAGCCCGTACATTGTCCTTAACTTCCTTAGAATATGAAAACATCTATTGCAAAGACATACATTTTCTCTCTGAGATGAAGGACTAAATCTAGATGTTGATGAGCTTCCACATAATATATCATTGAATTTTTTTTGAAGGACTGATTTCCTTTGGCATGATGAGATAAAAACTATGAAACCTCCAATTTAATTTACTAATAGGTTCAGCCTCCTCCCTTTTCATGGAAAATGACTTGGAAAGATATTGATCCAAACATTTGTTCTCACCCCAATACCTCAAAAAGACAGCATGTAACTCTTCCCATGATCCAATTGAATCATCCTTTAAACTTCAAAACTAGGAGCGACATCTCCAGCTAAATATTTAGAAAATATCCTCATGACAACATCCTTGTGAACGATTTCAAAATTATCAACGAAATTATAAAAATATCTCAAGTGCTTCTCTGTTGTGATATGGTCTTCTCCAGCAAATAGAGGAAGATATTAGAAAAAATTGGGAGGGTAAGGATAAAGAGTAGATGACATCCTTAAAGGTTTAAAACTTCTTTCTCTAATTCTAGACTAAAAATCAGTGAGCTGAAAGTCAAGTTCAATAGGCTGATTGCAATTTTCAGCAATAATGGTAGGAGTTAATGGATCAACTTTATTGCCTATAGGATGACAAGATTAATAAGGATCGGGAGATATGAGTATACACACATCATTTTTCTCATGTATTTCAGTTGAAGGGATAGGATCAACATCTATAATGCAATAATAATGTAGAACTTCTTCTTTTAAAGGGGGGTATGTAAATGAAGGTTTATGGAGTAAACAAAACAAAGAATGGTTCTTTTGACATGCAATGGGAAATATAGGGAAAAGATGATAAATAAGAACACAATTTCATGGAGGAAACAAAAAAATTGATACTTGATCTTTCCATATGAATTCTTCATTTACTTATGTCAACCAGATCCTTCCTCCAGTGGAGTCTTCTGATCATGGAGCCTCCTCGTGAAATATTTACAATCATACTAGTGCTCACTTCTTATTCACCATCAAGAAGAGGATATACTCAATATCAAAACACTGAGTAAGATGACTTTGTTCTTCCATCCTTGACAACGAGGCCAAAATATGCTACCATAAGAGTTTGTACTTAGACTACAGAAGTGCAAAGCCCAGACATCTCAAGTTGAAAAATTCGAATTTAAACAGTAATTGCATTTCATTTCAGGTTTGGAGAAAGATAAAGGGTCAAGAGCTAAGATCTCATAACAATTATAACACATCAAGGTTTTGATATAATAAGGAAACATATTTAAAACTAGAAGAAATATACATACACATAGATGAACCAAGGTATCCTTTTAAATATATAAAGTACAAATTGTATTTATACATTAAGATTTGAAATATTCTAAACATAAACACTTTCTAGGAAGAATGAATAATGAACACAACAACAGTTTACAAGAACTCATGATAAAAACTTCACCATAAATGAATTCATAAACTAACATAAATAAATAAAATAAAATAAAAAGCATTCACGATTTATTAATGGCTAAGTTGGCTCATATTATGTATATAAATCATCTTCAAAATGGTGTTTAACACATAGCTTACAAAGATATAAAGAGTTCATGTTGTAGCTCCAACATTCGCTCTCTCAAGCCTCACCAAAAAACAAAAAGTACTCCCCATATACCATTTGATTCATTACATTTATAACTAATTAGATATATGAGGATAGTTTTTAGATTCAAAACTCTATTATTCCCAAAATAGCAAAATAGGATTTTGAGGAAAATATGTTGAATTTCTGGAAAAAAAAAGTCATAAAATAACCACCTATATATGCTAAAATGTGATAGTTTTTTAAATTTTGAGATATGTTTTTGTGAATAGGTCTATGATGAACAAAAACCTCTTTTTGTTTTTAAAAATTCCTCTCCAATTGATTGGAATATGCACCCAAATATAATGACTAAAACATGCAATCATTAAATGTTTAAAACTATAAAAATAGGCCATAAATATCCATTTGAATCTTCCAAACCATGACACTTGTTGCATAAACGGGGGAGGTTTTTGTGAATGAGCCCGTTCTTGACAAAAACCTCATTGGGTTTTCTGAAATTCACTTCCGTATCCTTGTAATATGTGTCCAATGACAATGACTAAAATAGAGAATTAGGATATTTGACAATTTAAACATATACAACATCTTTACAATTCATTGTTGGAATGCTACAAGTTTGACAATTTCATCAAACTTTGGACAATTCTCATAAAATAAAGTTCAAATCCATGAGAATTTTAATGATATTAGACCATTAGAAGAGATTAATTAAAATATAAGAGCCAAGCTAAACTCATTAATAAAAAGAAGCATATCAAAACAAACCTAAGGGGTATGAGAGAATATGGAATCAAGCACACTTTAGAAGAATCAAATCAAACATTTAAGAGATTCAAAAGGAAAGAAATGAAAATTCTAGAGTACAGTTTTAGTACTAACAGAGACCTGGGAGAAAGGCAATTGTTTTTCTTATTCTTTGTTGTTGAACTTAATTTCTTTTTTTGCATGGGAGAAACCACCAAACTATTAGGATATGGAGGGGTCTATCCCTTGTCAAGGGGTAAGATACATCAATTTTTGGTTCAATGAGTTGAGGGTAAGGAAAGACTATAATAACGTAGAGTTCTACGCACATGTAGAGACACTGTGACACAATGTTGTTAAGATTCCGCATTTAGAAGCCTCCACAGTTTCATGGTATTGGAAAAACATGAGGTTCACAATGGTGTCCAATCATATCTACATCTAGGAAAGGTGGGACCGCCATAAGAAGTGGATGAAAATTGTGTTTAGAATGAAATAGGAGGAAGTTGGTGTAATTTTTCAAGAATAGTCAGCTAAGTGGAAAGTCCCTATCGTAAATGATTAATTGTTAGCATAAATGCCCCAACCAAAGCAGTGACCAAAGGGAACATTTGAGCCACACCAGAGTGACCATCATGATGAGGGAGATGAAAATACACCTAGTTCACCCCATGGTAGTGATCAAGAATCCAGTGCTACCCCAACAAATCCATAATTGGGAGAAAAGCATAAGGTTGTTGCATTGAAGAAAAAGGAAACCAAAGATACTACTGCAATTGGGTTAACTCATGAGGATGTCAACATGTTGTTTGTTGAGGTCTCCAAAGAAAATTGAAAATTGGTCGAAAAAAAATATGTCAAGTTGTTCGGGGGTGTGACTGACCTCCTCACTACCTTATTCCAAGTAGTTAGATAGCTTCAAACTTCATCCACTCCATGAGGAGATGTATAGCATGAGGAAATGAGGCATCTAGAGGTTAGGTCATATGGAGAATGACTAGAGGTAGTTTCAACCTCTTTGATGGGCCAGGTAGTACAATTACTTCCCAAATATTTGAATTTTGGCAATGGAGAAATGAACATGGGAGTGCATAATCTTAGTTTCATTGATTTAAATTTGTCAATTCTCCCTGTATTCCTATTGCATAACATTCAACAAAAGGTTGCAGATGAAATTAAGGATTAGGAGGAGTTAATGTATGACATGACGAAGAAGTTTTTAAGTTGGGCCACTACTCTGGAAATAGAGTCTCATGAGCTTCGATAGAAAAAAGAACAGTTGATCCAGGATCAACAGAAATTGCAGGAAGTGGTAGAGAATGCCTGCTATGAAGTACCTGAAGCAATTATTGTTGTGGAGATGGCCCATGATGCCAAGTTACTGTGACTTGGGGAAGTCATCACTGGCTTCTACCAAAACGTTGAAGAATTGGAAGCGAAGTTGGTTCCTAGTACACCCCCTAAGGAGACTGAGCAGTGACATGCAGAAGTTTAGGGGTTTATCCAGGAGATCAAGGAATTTAAATCCTACTGCACAAAGGTGTATGAGAATATTTCTTAGATTTGGGGAATACTACTAGAAGATGCATAGTTTAAGGAAATCACGACTAAACTTGGAAAAACTCAAGGAAATATGGAAAACATGTGAAGTGTTTTAAATACCCTATATCTAGTTGAGAGGATGAAGAAGGATATGAAAACTAAAGCATTGTAGGAAGAAATTAAACAACTAAGGTTTCAATGACAGAAGAGGATCAAATGAGTTCAATATCTTAAAATAGAGGCTGAGCGAGTCTCTGAATTACTTGGCCCAGAACACCTAGAAATCAAGCAGGAATTGATAGTAACTATGGTGTGCAGTGCATAACATATCACTTCTGATGTCATTCATGAAGTGACCAAGATTAGGCAGGATGTTTGGTGACAAGTAAAGAAAGTCAAGAAAGTCTATGATTATTTTTCATTCGAAGCTGAACAAACCAGTATCACAAGCTTGAAGTATCTCGAGACGAGCCACAAGTGAGTGTTGGGGGCCTATTGGCCCTAGGAAGTTTTTGATAAATTTTGTCTAACCATTTTGCGGAAGTGATTGTAGTGTGAAAGAGGCTATGAAAAATTAGTTTGGTAAAGTGGAAAGCTCTGAGGATGTGGCTGAGAATTCAGGAAAGCAATTTGTTTTGATGAAGTCTGACCAAAACGTTGGTTAGGTGGTTAAGAATGTTTGTCCACTTACATTATTAGGATCAGGTAGTGGGAACGAGGATAAATTCCATGAAGGGCCTATAAATTTGTAATGGGATGGTATTTTTGGGGTTATATAGTGTAATATCCCCAAATTGGAATTCAAGAGATATTAAGTCTAACACCAAGCATCAATTAGAAAACTCAACACTAGGTGTTGGAAATGCATTAGGATTGACTAGACTTCTTGGAAACAATGCTAGGTTCTTCTAAAACTCACAAAGGATTAGGTAACATATCATAAATCATTTATTTAAATGTATTCAAAAATACATTAGAGACACATCAGATCAAAATTCATTCATAGTTATAAAAAAGGATGCACAATTCTCAAGTTTCCTATGCTCAAAGCACTAGGGCCATTTAGGTTTCGAGCATCAGTGAGGGTGAAGTCTACTTATAATATCTTGGGAACCCAAAAATATGAAAAAAAAATCCATGATATTGGAATAGGTAGAAATAATAGGCTTAGATAATGTTTGACACAGTTTGAGAGTAACATTTTAGCTTAGACAATTCTAGGACAACTCAACTAGTCTTGATTCAGGGCTTCCCAAATGACCTCAAAGAATTTCTAATTTCCAAAGTGAGACATGTATGATTTTAATTAGGATGTAAAATAAATTTAGGAGCATGAATCATTTGAATTCATGGAGTGCAAGTTCATTTACATAAAGATTACTGAAAACTAGACAATTCTATGCAAAGTTAGACAAGGTCTTGGAAATAACTTTAGAAATGCAAAATTTTGTATTGGAATAACTTCAGTACTGAAAAAAATGGTTTATAATCAGAAATTAACTTCATATGGGATTCCATAAAGGCTTAATATTTACATAGGGTCTTGACTTCTGCACAGAATGATAGAGAATAGAAGAGAAAGAAGAAGAATGGGAAGATTTGAACTGTGGCTTGATCTTTCTTCTTATGGGATTTCAAACATGCTTGATGATTATTCAAAATATTCAATAAAAATCAGTGAAAATGGATGAATTTCATCATCCTCTCAATAGCAGGGGCACATATCCCAGCTTGGACTTGGGGCACATCTCCCAAGTCAGAGAAGCAAAATTGCTCTCAATACAAAACACAAACTGTAAAAAGATGTGAAATTGATGTGCTAGCCTTTTATAGAAAATATTGCTTCTTTTCCAAGATAGCTGGACCAATTTCATTCTCATGAGTTAGATTAGAAATCTTTTGCTTTAGGAGCTTTTATTTTTTCTTTGCTTTCTTGCTTTTTCTTTTTCTATCCTGTTTTTTTCTTTTGACTATTTTTTCCTACTTTTCTGCCTTATCTTTCTTATTCGTACATTTCTTCCTTATCCTATTTTTTCCTTATTTCTCCTTTATTCCATCTTTCACTACTTTATCATATTTCCTTCTTTTTTTCTTTCTTTACATCGTTAAGGTGCTTTCTCCTTTATTTCTTCTTTTGCAAGATAAGATGCTTTCTCCTTTATTTTTGCAAGGTTCCTTTGGTCAAACCTTATCCTTTTAATCCACTCTCATGGACAATTATATCCATTATTTTATTAAAATAAAAACTTATTGATAAAAATAATTTATCCAAAGTGTGTCTTCAAACATTAGGAAATATTAATTACTACTTCTAATTAATTGCCTTGTTTTAGAATGTAATCCCAAGCATTTAATGAACTTTTTTACTAAAACCATAGGTATTTAATGGGTAATTGGATGATCCATATGTCACCAAAATGGGGACATGACAGCTAGTTTTTGGAGAAACTCAGGGAAAGTTTTTATACTCTATGGCGAAGACTTTAATGTATTGTCTTAGGGTGGCTGTCGAAGTAGAGTCACAAAGTTGATTAGTGATCTATAGGCTATGTGAGAAGATCTAGTGTAATGGGTTATTGAAGAGAGGTATATTGGTTTTGTGCATAGACATAAGTGTTTTGTTGTTGCGACTCTTAAATAATGAACATTTTTGTGGTTTTTTTCATCTTTGGTTTCCATGTCAAAATATATGGTGTCAATGTATATGATGTGTGTGTGTGTGTGTTCTGTTATTTTTATTACTAATGCATCATTGTTTATCACATATAATTAATGAATAATAACTATTCTAATGTATTTATGTTCAAATGTCGTGGTTGGTTGGACTGTCTCTATTGAAGTAAACCATTTTTTAGAGTGATATATTTGTCAAATTCCTAATATTTTTGAAGTTATATGCATTGTAATATGGTGATGTTCCCTTCCCTCCTGCAAAAACTTGGTTCCTACAGTCCCCATAGGTACTTCAGGTGAGACCTCATCTTCTCTATAGGTGTTTCCGAAAGGGATAAAACCCTTTCAGCTCAGTATATTGGGATTTTGTTGGTATGTGGTTGTGTGGGCTTGGGTCTTGGTAAGATTGTGCCAACAATACATGAATGCATGTTTTTTAATATATTTTTACTAAATAATCTCCTATAACTTTTAATTAATTTAAAACAAAAATTTACAAGAATATTTAACTTTCATTACTTGTCTTTTTAACTTATTAATCCCTGCCTTACAGAGACTAATGTAATTGACTGGTTTTTGGTAGTTGTGACACAACAATTATTCCTTTTTATGCTATGATTTCACATGGATATCAATTGCTTTTCCTAACTTTTTTCATCTACCATCTTATTGCCGAAAAATACTTTCTCATTTCAATGTCTGGCATTTTGTTGAAACAAAATTTTGTATTTCTTTCCTTGGTTCACTGACAACTCTGGCGCCCCTTAAAACTCTCACAAGTGTTTCCCTGATCCATTGAAAACTCATATGCCTCTACCTTTATTAATTTTCATGGCAGATTGCATGAATGCTTTGCATGGTAGGTTGCATGGAAGTAGTGAACCTTTTTATCTAAATCGCATAGGTTCTCATGACAACCATGAGTAGATTCTGCAGAAACATCAACAATGTTTACACACCTCCACAAGAAAAACCTCAATTACAACAACAACCATTACAACAACTTGCAACCAATAATGTATTTTGTGGCAACTTGCAACCAACATCATATTTTGTGACAACAACGACAATTACACACATTTCCACAAGAAACATCCCAGATACAATAATAGCCATTACAACTTCAACAGTATAATTTGCAAGTCGTTTCCCTACAAAATCACATGTATATGAGCTTGGAATGTGTGCTCAGATATTATTGTAGTGCATGTTTCATCAACAACATCATCCTGAAGTAAATACTTACCCATATATGTAAATGACTTGTTTTAGACCTCTTAATATAAAATATGCATGTATAGATTGATATTTATGCTTGGATATTTTTCACTGACATATTCATAGTTTTTTTCCCATAATAATAACATTGATTTGTAGAGAAAATGTGTATCCAATTATTTTGGTCAGCATGCAAATAAGTGCTAGTGTGTTTCATTATATGGAAGCAATCACGAATTCCAAGTATTTTGGTTGGCATGCAAAGAAGGGTCGGTGTGTTTCACTATATGGAAGTGGTTTCAAAAGAGATGGTGTTTTCCCTTAGGTAGTTATCTATTATGATTATGTTTGTTGTGAATTTCTAGTGTTGTGTAGTAGCATGAATGCCATTGATTGGTTTTTTGTCGTATACTCAGTGGACAAATAAAATATGTAAACTGCAATAATTTGAAGCTTCCACCAGAATTGATCCTTGCATAGATATAGAAAAACTTTCATAACTAAATTGCAAATTTAATTGAATACAAAAGAAAAAAAAATCATCTCAACATCACCACATACTTAAACCTAGAACTCTAATTTTTTTGTAGGTTTTGCATAGTGGAATTGAGTCTTAATTTTTTTAGAATTTTTATCTTTATTTTACTAACATTTATTCTATAGTCATGTCTATATTAATTGAAATGGAAATATCCTCAACTATTCCTTTGGATATTCCATTCAACATTTTTTCATATCTCCCTCTCTTGATCCTCCAAGGGATTATCTTTCACCATCAGGATTCTGGTCATTTTAACAAGAACCTTTGGAACTTCCATTTGACATATTTTCATATCTCCTTCTCTTAATCATCCAAGCTATTATCTTTCACCATCATTTTTCTGGTCATTTCACATTTTCTTGTTGACTCGTGACTCTCACTAAACATGCATGCAGATTATTTGAAGAGGAAAATGCATTGTGTAGTATTTCATCCTTTTAGACATGGACCTTATTTGGACATGATGCAATGTTTGGGATTTTATTCTTGTCTTGTGACTTTCCAAAAACATGCTAACTCTTTAAAGAGGGTTTTACTTTCAAAACCCATGTTGATTTTGGGAAGAGGCATTCTATCGAGCATCCCATTCTTCCTTCTAAACATGGACCTTCGTTGGACATGATTCCATGGGATGACCAATCCCTTGTCAAATTTTTCATATCGAATTTGTCTTTTTGGAAAACATAGCCATTGAATCAATTACAACTTCTATTTTAGATTAGTATGAAGTTGAGTTAAACCTTGGAACCCCCGATTTGAGGAACAACTAGACTATGGCCTAGAACAAATGACTCAATGCCCTTTTCTCCTCTTCAATATTTTCGGTTAGGATGAAAAATGACGACTGGATGGAGAGCCATGAGGTAGACATCTTATCCAATTGGTTCAAGGGCGCCGCACGAACCTACTACCCAAATATGATGTAATGGGAGCATGCTAGTTGAACAAAACAACAACACGCATGCACCTCCTAGATGCATGCACGCACACCCACTTCGGCAGTGGCGAACCTCCACACCGGATTATCGACGTGGACAATAGGAGCGTACACGCACCCCAAATGATGCGCTCGCGTGCCTATGCATGCACACGTATGTAGACACATGTGTGTGTGTTTTGTGTGATTGCACATAAGGATGTGCACGCGTCCCAGTGTTTTAAAAAAAACAAAACAAAAGAGTGAACAATTGTATTTGTTTTCTACCCACCCGCGAGCGCACAAGGAGGCGAAAACGACCCCCCAAGGAGACGGAAATGACCCCCGAGGAGCCAAATGGATTTGTCCAACTTGCCTAAAATGATGTTGGAGTAAGGTAGACAGATCAAGAATGTAATTTTTTTTGTTTATTTCAATGTTTTTATTGTTTTTAAAATAAAATACCAAATTAAAAAAAAATTGAAAATCAATTGAAATGGGCAAAATTTGATATTGAAGGTACAAATTACCTAACCACAATGACAAATACCAATGAAACATCCCAAGAAAGGAATGAAAAAAACTAATCAGAGGACCCAAACCTCGAATTAAATGAATAAAACCCCGAATTAAATGAAGAAAACCCTGAAGATGAATTACACGGGGATTTAAACCGATTACGAATTTTGAGAGATGAACTGAAGAACACCAGGGAACCCTCTTGGGTTTCCCTCACCACATCAATACAAAATATAATAGAATCTATTAACATTCCCCACAGTGAGATAACTAGTTTGAGCAAATATAGGGCTCGAATGAGAGACCATTATAGCACTAGTATATCCAAAGAGGATATAAAAAACTTGAATATCACAAAATCCCAACTGTGGAGCAAATTTACAGATACTAGAACAAGACAGCCTCCATATGTGAGGAAGAGGCGAGTTTGCATGGACTGGTGTAACTACTATCCATGGAGAGAAAACTGGAGGAAGAAATGGTTCATGGTTTTCGACAAGCCTCCATCCAACAATCTAGAGGTCCCACAGTATTTTCTTAGGAAACTGTGGGATGATTTTGTGTTAGGGTTCCATGTGAACTAATTCGAAATCACTAAGTTATAGGGAATTGGTTTTGGCTCAGCCCAAGATCAACCTCATGCCCACCAGAACCCACTCAGAGGACCTCTTGCACCTAAGCGAGAGCCAAAACCGCTTTCTCAACTCCCTGGGTTAGGTAGCGGGCTAGATGAGATCCATGAGTATGTTATACATACCACATGAAACCTTCTCAGGCATACCACATTTGTGGTTATGTCCTTGCAAAGTGAGTAGGACCCCCATGAGAGACACACTTCTGCACGGTCTACTAGTGGTGGGCGAGGGAGAGCAGATACAGGTGGTAGCCATGTTGATCCATCCAACTCGACAGAACCAGTGCCACATCATTTTTCTTGTTGTGGGCATCCATGCCAGGTTGCCACGTAGGAGCATGCCATAGAGAGATACCTACACTAGGTTAGCTATTGTTTTATTTAATGTTCAAGTATTGATTGTACGTTATGCAATCTCATGATTTATAATAAAATTAACTTAGAATCAAATGTTGATGACTTGATTTTTTTAATGTACAGCTATTCAGTGTTGAGTCTCCAACACTCGGGTGAGAGGATGATGGTTCCTTCAACCTAGATGGAGCCATGGCAGCTACAGAGGACATTGTGGCACCATACACACAGGTAGTTTTCTTTCAATAATTAAATTTAATGTTAGTAGTCAATCTTGTCATCCAATGTAATTAATATTTAGTAATTGAATCTAAATATTTTTTTGCAAATTAACAAGTGTCTACAGGATTGAGTGACCATCCATCCTCAATGGGGATTAGCAGATCCCCTCGTGAGTAGGTATCTTGCAGTAAAGTACAAATTTAATTTCAGTTTTGATGGCTTAGATTTGTATAGTTATATTTTTTATGTACTAATACATGATGCCATGAATATGTATGCAGGTTCGAGTACATAGGCAGGTCAGTGTCACTATCTCTCCGTCGACTGCCTTTTTCCCACCATATATTCTAGGTGTATCTTGTGGCATACATTTTCCTTCATGTGCATCTCTCCCCACCCTATTCCATCCATCCCTTGCCTCCCACACACCACCACACTTCCATCCAAAGTCCCCCCCACCCTGCCCCACCCACCCATTTCAGTTTTGATGGATTAGATTTGTATAGTTATATTTTTTATGTACTAATACATGATGCCATGAATATGTATGCAGGTCCAAGTACATAGGCAGGTCGGTGTCACTATCTCTCCACCGACTGCCTTTTGCCCACCATATATTCTAGGTGTATCTTGTGGCATACATTTTCCTTTCTGTGCATCTCTCCCCACCCTATTCCATCCATCCCTTTCCTCCCACACACCACCACACTTCCATCCAGAGTCCCCCCCACCCTACCCCACCCACCCACCCCCTCCCTTACAGTTTCCCATGTTTCCACCCTCCCCCTCCCTTGAAGTTTTCCATGTTTCCACCCTCCCCCCTCGACCACATTACACCATCCATCCACACTCATCGATCCCTCCAACTGATCCCAGACCTCATCCCCCTCCCCCTTATTCCCCCACCAGCCTTGTTTCCTCTTTCAGGGTAGCCCATTCCATTCTACAACCAGTTGGTGTTTATCGACGTACATCACCACTTCTCCCACTCTGTTCCACTCCCTCTCCCACCGTTCCCCCTAGTGTTGTATCCAACATTGATGTGGATACATCCTCCACTATGCCATCCACCCTAGCATCAGATCAGGTTGTGTAGCCCACTGCTCCACCTGCCACCCCTAAGGACCAGTCGATTGTTCCACCTACCAACCCCCAGGACCAGCCTGCTGTGTTCACGGTGAGATTGATTAGTTTATGAAAATATCATGCAATATTAACAAAAATTAACATAGGTAGTAAATTATATGATTTATCTTACTGTTTAAATGTTTTAGGGTGCCATTTCTGAGAAACTTGGATCATGGAGGAGGGTAGCCAGCTCACCGTTTACAGTCTCATCTCAGGTGAACTATTTAAAATTTGAAAACCTATTTTCTTTTTTTAAATTGTGTTTTATACTTGTATAATTTCCTATAGGAGTTGACATTTGATTGTTGTCATTTCAGAGCCCAAGGGGAGGTGGTTGAAGCGGTTAGAAGAACCGAGCTTCCTCTAGCTCAAAGAAGAGGAAGATCGATTTTGGAGTTGCACCTGGGAGCTTCGAGGGTGGGCAAGAGGATTGAGAGACCCTCCTATGTACACTAGCTATGATGTGGCATTTTAGTACGAGTTGCCATATTTTGTATAGGTCACGAGTTGTCATTGTATAGACATTGGGAACAATCCATTTTTCAGTACTATTGTATATGATTGGAAAATTTTGTATATTAATATATCATTTTATACGTCTTTATATAACTTTGTATTTTGTTATAGATTTTCATACATTATGTCAAATGCAGTAGTAGTTTACAGTTGATGTGCTTGCAATACTTATTGCTGATGTAGCAATAAAGTTTGTATGTTCATAATAAAATGCATAAAAAATTTAGCACTGTAGGTTAGTTAACAAAAAATACACAAATGCATAAACGTGTACAATAACAATGATAATTGAAATCTAACTCCTATAGAACCCTAACTCATATTAAACCAAGATACTAACACCTACAGTCTTATTCATTGTCCAAATTGCAATAGAAAGCACTTGTTTGCCTTTGGTATTTACATAGTAATTATTGTCTCATTTGGCCTTTTACTCCATTTTCTAACTTTAACTAACCTTAGGAATGTCTATCAAACTAGACTATAATACTACCTATTAGGAAGCCACAAGACACACCTAAACCATTCTATTCTAGCCTAACCCTTGCTAAAACCCTTTCCCTAGACTCCTACCTTTCCCTCTCTTTATAGCAAGGATTATTCCTTTCATTTCCATACTACTTAGGACCCCATGTCTCTCCCTATATCTCTGACTGTAATATCTATTTTGGACAGCCCTAGAACACCACTAACTCACTTCCTTGCCTTCCTATCTTACCCACTCACTAACGCCTCACCTCAAATTTATCCATAACCCAATTTAAAGTGGAACAAAGACACCCTAAAGGGACTGTATATAAACAATCATTCCCAACCATGCGTAAACAAATTTAGCAGTGGTATATAAACATCCATAACTTGGCAAAATACTAGAAAAGGCCTTGAATTGCTTGCAAGTCGTTCTATCATCAAAATCCAAGTGAATATACTTCTTAACATTCCTACATGACTAGAAATTACATCTTGGACTATCATAAGACATTTTACTTGACTGGAAATTTGATTTGGTTTAAGATTCCCATAGGCTTGGAAACTTGGCACTTATAAAATTGTTTATCACCAATGTTTACTTCAAAAGATTGTACCTTTTTCTTGACAAGATAAAAAGTGAAATATAGGACTGTCATAATGCTAAATGCTTGGATGGAAATACTTTTGTTTTGATGGTACCTTTCACTAATTCAAAGTGCCATTTCAACTCTACTTTATCATTAGTACTTGCATTTGGGATTGTACACTCATTTGGTAAGCTGGAAATTAGTGTTTTGGACGGTCATAATCATTTTGACTTGGATGGAAATCATTATTATTTTGATAGTCCTATCTTCATGAAAAGTGGATTGATTGGGGTCTATGTCAATGTATGTCGATTGCAAAAGAGGTTTACTTTGTACGATATGATGATAACGTCCCATAAAAATTATTCTTCCTTGACAAATAAAAAATGAAACAAGTTCATGAATATGTGTCTTCTATAACGATCTATTGAGCACTTGCAATTTTAACGATCTATTGTACTTGTTGCAATTTTAATGATTTAAGGGTTAGCATGCATAACCTAGGGTTTAGAATCAACAAGGAAACATTAACCCTAACTGAAGTTTAAAGGTTAGAATGCATAACCCGGGCTTTATAATCAATGAGGAAACCCTGATCCAAATGGTGTTTTGGGGTTAGCATGCATAACCTAGGGTTTAGAATCAATGATGAAACCATAAACTTAGGAGGGAAACCCTAACACCAACCCTACCCAACCATCTCTTGTGGCCTCTTATAAGGTACCTTTATTTCGTATATGAACATGCCTAGGATTTGTAGTCATATGTCACATAGTCTTTATAGACTGATCAAATGAAATACTTCAAAGCTTAAGCATGGATTACTTCACATAAGCTAGGGTTAGAGCTTCATGAGCACTTCTTTTATAAACCATATTGAAATAAGTAAAACATAGCTCATCTTCATCTTACATGTGTTTTGTACTTTCCTTGTCCATATCAATAGGCCTTCTACTCCATTTTCTAACCTTTACTAACCCTAGGACTACCTATCAAACTAGACTGTAATACTACCTAGTAGGAAACCATAAGACACACCACTAACTCATCCTAAGTTACGCTAACTTCTTGACTATAATATCCTATTTAGGGAAGCCCTAATAGCCATCTTACCCACCTATTATAGCCTAAGGTCACTTCTTTTCCTTCCTATCTTACCCACTCACTTCCTATCTTGTCATCCCTATTGATCCTTCCTTTGGTAGCGGCATGTTCTCTTTGGTTGTACATAAGTGCATGATGACCTGACCAAAGGTTTTCATTTAGAATATCTAACGAAATAAACACCATTAAAGTTTACTTAACAAATTCAACCCAAAATTATCTCAAATTAGCATGCATAACCAATGCTAGAATCTACCCAATCATAAAGATAATATAAGATAAAATTCAAATCTCCAAGTACACAATATTTGGACAACTAAAACATTTCTAATGTATATGTATATATATTTGGAAACCATAAGAAAAGCTAGCCCTAAACTATCATTATTGTCATTAAAGTATCAACACTATAATTCTTTTCCTCGTTATGGTTTATAAACCCTAATCATCTTTCATCGTAGAAGCACATGGCATTTTAGACAAGTCTAGCACCAATTTCGATGTCAACATGTCTATCCTAGCATGATTCCTCAAACCCTAGGTCTTTTTATATTGCATCAACACAAGCACCAAGACCTCCATGGAAAATCAACTAAACTTAAAAAAACCTTTTTCTAAGAAAGGAATCAAAAGAAGCTCGAGACTTATCAAGTTAAGTTTTCCATGGTATTTCCCTAACCTCCATGTATCACACAAGAATAAGACTGCAATATCACCAAAGAAATTAGCTATTTTCTTTGTATCTTCTAGAGGGTTGAAACCCTAATTATACCTCCTTTTACTTCACAACAAGAGCTATAGATTCTACAAGACAACCATTAGTTCCTCTAGTATTATATCTCCTTCTCCAATGTTTACTTACATATATAAACCCTAGTTTCCTCATGCATATCCAAGTTTCCTCATGTAATGCATTCCTCCTCTAGTTCTGTACCACATCTTCTTGTTCCCAATGCTCCTCGACATATGTGTCAGAGGTGGTTACAATGCTCCAATGCTTATCCTCAATATGTGTGCTAAGGTGGTTACTATGCTCATTTGCTTCTCCTCAACATGTGTGTGAAGGTGGTCACTATGGTCCAATATTTCACTTATATTCATCCTAATATCACAAGGAAATCCAACAAAATAAACCCTAGTCCAAGTGTACGTTAACACCATGAAGATAGATCCCTTAGGGCACTCTTTCCAAGCATATAACATATCCAGAACCTCTTGTTACAACAAATTACAACATCAATAAATCTACTGAGAAAACCCTAGTTTATGAAACCGATGCACAATGGAGTCACTAGGCAATGCAAACATGGTGGAGAGGGGCCAGTAGAGGTAATTGCATGTGAAGAGACCAACGGATTTGATGGCTCATCGATCTGACCTCTGGTTGTCGAGTTATGTCAAGTTTCAAGTCACATGAAAATTTCGTTCAGGGACACTTGCTCACTCTCGATCTGGGATTGAAAAAAAAATGGAGCAGCAAGATTGCATGTTGTTGGATCTGACATGTGTGTATGGTCAATGCAGATATGGGAACACTACCAAGACTGGAATGGTGGAGGTTTTATAGGGTTGACCCATCAATGCGAGAGTTGCATTGAAGGAAACTGAGAAAAACCCTATTTTACAAAACTGATGCACATTGTAGTCACTGGGCCATGCAAACATGGTGGAGAGGGCCCACTAGAGGTAATGGCATGCCAGGAGACCAATGGAGTCGATGGCTCCTTGATCCGACCTCCGGTTGTTGATTTATGTTGAGTTGCAGGTTGCATGAAAATGTCGTTTAGGGACACTTGGTCACTCTTAGTCCAGGAGAAAAAAACCAAATAGAGCAGCAATATTGTATGTCGTTGGCTCTGACAGGTGTGTATGGCCAAATTCAATATGGGAATTTATAGAGTTGACCCACTAATGCGAGAGGTGCATTGAAGGAAACTGAGAAAAACCATAGTTTATGAAACCGATGCACATTCAAGTCACTGGGCCATGAAAACACTATTGAGAGGGACCGCTAGAGGTAATGGAATGCCAAGAGACCAACGGATTCGACGGATCGTTGATCTAACCTTCGGTTGTCAATTTATGTCGAGTTGAAAGTCACATGAAATGTAGTTCAGGGACACTTGGTCACTCTCGGTCCGGGAGCGAAAAACCAAATGGAGCAGCAATATTGCATGCCATTGGATATGACAGGTGTGTATGGCCAATGTTGATATGGGAACACCACCAAGACTGGAATGACGGAGGGTTTTGTAGAGTTGACCCACCAATGTCAGAGTTGCATTGAAGGAAACTGAGCAAAACCCTAGTTTACGAAACTGATGCACATTGAAGTCACTAGGCCATGAAAATGCAGTGGAGAGGGCCCACTAGAGGTAATGGCATTCTAGGAGACCAACAAATTCAACGGATCATCGATCTGACCTCCAGTTTCTGAGTTATGTTGAGTTGCAAGACATGTGAAAATGTCATTCAGGGACACTTGGTGACTCTCGGTCTGAGAGTGAAAAGCCAAAGGAAGAAACAAGATTGCATGTCGTTGGCTCCGACAAGTGTGTATGACCAATGCCGATATGGGAACACCACCAAGACTGGGACGGTGGAGGGTTTTGCAAAGTTGACCCACCAATGTGAGAGTTGAATTGAAGGAAACTGAGCAAAACCCTAGTTTACGAAACTAATCCACATTGAAGTTACTGGGCCATGCAAACAAAGTGGATAGGGCCCACTAGAGGTAATGGCATTCCAGGAGACCAAAAGAGTTGACGGATCATCGATCCAACCTCCGATTGCCAAGTTATGTTGATTTGGAAGTCGCATGAAAATGTCGTTCAGGGACACTTGGTCACTCTCGGTCTGGGATGACATGCTAGTTGTTGGCAATGGTAAGAGCATGATTAAAAGGTTGAAGAAGGAATTGGGAAGTCAATTTGCATTGAAGGCTTTGGGTCCAACACAACAAATAATGGGCATGATGATTATAGGTGACATAAGGAACAAAAAATTGTCATACTACTCAGGTGTCATACTTCATAGTGAGCAAGTCCAACTCTGATATCTATTGAATAGGATTTGCTTTCCATCGATGTGGAAAGAAGTATACTATCTCATATCTCTATCGTCACCTATGTCCCCATTGAGCTGCAAAAATACCACATTTTATTAATCTTTCACATACCATTTATTACCTTATTCCTATTTTATCCTTCCATAAAACCATTAATATCCATCATTTTCATGACTAAATATGGGTTACCTTGTTATTTTCCAAATCATTTATTTTTGAGTATTTTGAGTGAATTTGTGGTTAATTATTGAGAAAAATAACATATTTTCATTATACTTTAAAGTTGTATGAGTTTGGTGATGATTACGGGTATATTTGAAGACTTTAACAAGCTCAAAAGTCACCACCTAACCTCAAATTCGAATTTCATCTTCAAAATGTGGACTAATTTCAAGGAGAAGATCATGGAAATGTGGTGAGAATATATCATCCAATATTTGTTGGAGGATTTGAAGGGATAAGTTGAGAGAAAAGTGGATTTGTTGAGGATTTTGAGGGATAAGTTGAGAGAATAGCGGATCTGTAATTATGATTAGTTATCTTGAATTCATGTATAAATAGTAGGGATCTCTTCTCATTTTGTTGGAGGCCTCTCTAGTGTTTTAGAAGTAAAAAATAGTTAGATATTTTGAAATAGTCATGGATTTTATCCTGTTGTAATAGCTTTCATGTTTTAGAATAGATATTTTGATCTCTTCATATTTTGATGTCTTGGTTATGAATTAGTTGTATTGATTTTATGTGAGTTCACAAGTTAATGTTGATTGCTTTATATCAGTTTATTTTATGTAATCTTAGGCTTTCTTAGATTAGATTTATTTCATGCAATTTCCTGCTTTTCTAGATTAGATTTCTTTTCATGTCATTTCATGTTTCCATAAATTAAATTAAATTCCAATTGTAGAATAAGTTAGCAGTACTCTACCCCTACATATATTTTGTCTGTACCTCACAAGTTTATGCTCTCTTCGAGTTGACAATTAAATCATTGGATATATGTTATAATTTGTTTAATGTTTTGCACTAAGATTTTGGCGTCGTTTCTGGGGAGGTGCTAAAAGGGATCAAAGTTTAGATAGGTAGATATTTTGTTTTTTCTTATTACATAGAAATGGGGAGGGAAAATGGTAAGACACAAGGACGACTTCACTATGGAATTTCTGGAATTTTTGTGGTGTAACAACCAGATGCATCCACTTTAGTGGGTCACCCCAAAGCCTTGTTGTTTCTGCAAGCGTGTTTATTTTTCTGCAAAGTGTTTTCTTTTTCTGCAAATGCGAGGTTGTTTTTATGCTTTTCCTTTTCATTTTTAGTTTGGATTGCTTTCATTTTTGGGGCTAGCCTTTATTTTATACTAACTTGCTTTTAAATTTGTATCTGTTCATTCTTTGTTTTGTACAGATTTTTGTGCAATTTTTATTCTTGTTTTTGCACTTGTTTTGTACTAACCCATTTCGTACTGTTTTTCTGCATTTTTCATGTACTCGTATTTTTTTCATTTTTCTTTTTAGCCTTTGATTTGATGTTAGTAAAATGATTTTAGGATGAGCATAAGCTTAGAGAATCTCACTCAGATCCTTGCAAAAATTGGGATCTCCTCTCCTCTTCTTTAGAAGAGGAGATGTTGATAACAGCCAAAGATGTAATTACTCCTCCTTAATCAAACAAGGAAGAATCGACATTTGAAGAATCATACATATCAGATGAAGAACACTTGTTCAACCTGGAGATTGAAGAGGATGAAGAAGGTATCTCAGGTGATCATCATGTAAACGAAAGCTGCATCAAAAAATGGTTCCAAGTAAGTATTAGGGTAGATCAGTTTTGGTTTTGGTTTTACTTTGTTAGTTTATATTTACAATACCTAATTTCACATACTTTTGAATATATTAGATTTCATTTACTGCTTTTACATGTATGGTTCCACTAGAAATTTCAGTACACATAAATAATTGTAAATTTCAATTAAAGTAAAGTAGGTAGGTTTTGGTTTCTTTCAATTAGCATATAGGATGCTTTGCTTTAATTTTCTTTAATGTTTCTA
>LPNX010568524.1:706481-793981 GCA_001517045.1 Pseudotsuga menziesii
GAAACCTGCAAACAGACTGTCATACGAAACTTGCAAACAACCTATCATATGAAACATGCAAACAGTCTATCATATGAAACCTGCAATCAAAACAAATATACAAACAAGATTTCTTGTATTTGTGAGGATGCAAATTTGTTTTCCATTGCTGGACGCAAGTTTATTGTTTGGCATCTGTTGCCCCCCAAGTTTCGATCTGCACATGCATCCTTCCACACTAAAACCTGCAAATATAAAACATCGATTGAAGAACGATCCAGAGATGTTGATGATAGATCTGAAGCCTGACCGTTCACAATTTCCTTTTTTTGCTATCATAGGTGAAATGACCCTGCACATAATAGAAGATATTATGCCTATCTTCTCATCAAGATTTGATCTAAGGATCCTTTCTGTTCCATTTTATTAATTGGCAGCCAAGTAGATGGCTAACAACCAGTTCTATTTTTAGTCTTCTTCAATAACTCTTTCAATCAGGTAAATGGACTGGAAAATTTCCTACCAGCAGTTATGGGGTTATAGGTATCTTAGCTTAATGATGAAGCTGACTCACCCTCTCTATGGCGGCTTTGACTACTGGGTGCATCCATGGAGTTGGGTTACACTTTTTGTCAAGGCACTTTCAAAAAAAACACAAAAGTGTACCGCAATCAATCAATTTTTAAACCCTCGATTGAGGGTTTAACAAAACCTCGATCTAGGTTTTAAGAATACCTCAATCTAGGATTTAAGACCTCGATCTAGGTTTTTAAAAAACCTCGATCAAGGTTTTAAAAAAACCTCAATCTAGGTTTTAAGACCTCAATCTAGGTTTTAAAAAAACCTCGATCTACATTTTAAGACCTCGATCTAGGTTTTAAGAAAACCTCGATCGAGGTTTTAAGTCCGCGATCGAGGTCCTTGTGCAAGAAAATATAAAAACAGGTTTAAACGATAGCTCGATTGAGGGTTTAATAAAACCTCGATCGAGCTTATTTAAAAACCTCAATCAAGGGATGTTAATACCTTGATTGAGCTCAATACCTCGATCGAGGGCTTGAAAAACAAAGAATTATCCCTCTTACAGGAAAATCAATGTTTCTTTGTGACTTCTAAGGGTGTTAACCCTGCCATTCATGGAACATAACTGAGAAAAGTTCATACCGATAGATTCGTCTTTGAATCCTCTATACATTGAGGTATCATGCATGCATTTTGGAATTCATATGGGATTTTTTGTTTAATTAGTTCTAAAACTTACACTTAGAAACCTCACAACAACTTCGAAGTAGCTCAAAGAAAAATACGCACGGTAAAAAATACACATCCAAAAATTGCTTAAAAATGCACAGCCCACACATCAATGCGTCCTCTTCAAAAGGGTATCTTTTGTTTTTCAATTTTTGAAAACAGTGAAAAAAAGTTGGGATGGACAAACATGTGTATAAAATGATGTTGAAATCAGATGTGGTCACTTTTGAAAAATAATAAATAATTGTATAACGTGAAATAAATTAACAAAAAAATATGCAAACCATAGTGCATTTTGCGTAGATCATGCTTATATATATATTTTTTCTAAATTATTAATGTAAGATTGAACTATTGGGTTTGGATACAAGCCACTTATTAACTTCTTCAAATTTTTAAGGTCATACAGTTCATTAAATGTGAAATTTCACACATTAAATGACATCGAAATATTTTTTTAAATATCATTGGGAAGCCAACATAATATTTTACAAATTTTTTTTTACAGCAAGTCAAAATTCACATGGCATATATATGTTTTGAGGGATTTAGTATCTAGCACATGAGTAAACAATTAGGTTTTCTTCACCAAATTTGGCGAAAAAGTGTTACCCACCTTCATGGAATCACCCTACTGTGCATATGCCATTTTAATGGAGAATGAGCCACGAACCACGAGTGCTGATAAAAAGTAGTTCCTATGCCCATGATCTTTGCTTCTTCTGGTGAATTATCTAAACAAATTCAGTGAAGATGCAATAAATGAAGGCGAACATTGAGCGTGTGAGTCATTGCTTTCCATACATGCTCCACTAAACACGCCAAATTAGCTCCGAAGCTGAATTTTTCCCTTTGTGATGCCTATGATACCACCAAGTTTATCCGAGTAGCTTTATATTTGAATGAGTCATGCATTTGTTTAATCTTGGCCTAGCACTACCACTTATAGGTCCTTAGCTTGTTAGTTAAATGAATAATCAATTGGGTACCTGGTTAATATGATGCTTCTTTGCCTGATTACTGATTCTCTATACTGCATAGGTACTTTCTTGGTTGTGGATTGATAGATTATTTAGGCTTCTTGGAGCACAGGTATCGCTTTCTCCACCTCTGGATTTTTACTCCCAACTTTCATCGTTCATCATTTCTACTTTATATTTATAATTTTATTGATCTTCAATTTCAGCTGAACCCATTCTCCCATTGCTATTAGTGGACTGATTAACCAAAAAAGGATTTGAAATGGTGCAATAATATTGTAGGATACCGTAATATGCTATTCCAGAAATGAATTTATTTATATATGTAATTATGTAAGTGCTTATTGCCTATGGATCACTGCCATTCTGTGACCTTCCTCGGAGATTTGTTCTTTGGATCCGTCGTTCCGTTGTCTCTTTTGATTTGGTCACAGGTATAAACCTACCAGATTCACTTCGATATCAAATTCTCCACATTTTCGATCGACCATTTTCCATCCATCATAAGGAGTTGAGAGAAATATGAGACTTGACTACACTTTTCTTTTGGCATGTTATGCACAGCAACCGATCTGCTTTGTAGTGTTTTAAAAGTAAGTTTGTAGAGATGGAATCAGCTATTTTATGACGATTGACTAAATTCGGTTGCATTTTTTCAGGTATTTCTTATTTTTGGGGTAGAGAGGTCCATCAAAAGTATGTAGAGTGGGTACTCGTTGGATATGAAATTAATTCCGCATCCAACTAGCTCTCTCGATCAAAATTTGAGTAAAAACAACGGGAGATATGTCGAAAATACGGACAAAAAAAATAATTTTTTCCTTTCTTCCTCCAAAATTAATAAATATTATTTTATTATTTTAACTATTATTTTATTATTTTCCTTAGGAGGCCCATTTTGATTTGAAATTTCCTCTAATGACTAAACATGGTTAACCATGTTTGACTATTGTTTGACCATGCATGAATTTAACCGATCTGCTTTGTAGTGTTTTAAAAGTAAGTTTGTAGAGATGGAATCAGCTATTTTATGACGATTGACTAAATTCGGTTGCTTGTAATGATATTAAAGAAAACCAAGGAATCAAGGTATGGTATGGACACCAAATCACCAAACAAAACTAAAGATAATTAGCTTAGTCATTGTTCAGGTACCTCGATTGTCTCTTTGATTTGATCATAGGTGTTATCATAAGTTTAAATATCTAGAGTCACCACGTTTTCATTCATGTCATCCACGTTTTGGATTGTCTCCTCGATTTGATCGCAGGTATTAATGTATTATCCTCCTAGATTCACTGTGTTTTCAATTTGTCCATGATCACAAGGACTTAGAGCAATTGAAAGCCAAGTGGAATCACTGAGAGATAGGTTATGCCAGAGGCCACAAAATATCATCCGAGCTAATAAAAATTAAAAATGTATATATATTCAAAAAAAAACCACAAACATTCAAAATCTTTTTTTGTGGACTTAATATATATATAAACTAATCAAATTAAAAAATATATATATTGTTGTTTTTTAAAGAAATAAAAGTTTATATATATATATATATATAACAATTTAGCAACAATAACACAAAAAATTACACACACACACACACATATAATAATTAACATTAAGTTAATAAACAAAAATAATTAATAATTAATAATTAAAATACACAAAAACAATTAAAAACTAAAAAGTTTTAGGTCAAACATAAAATAATGTTATCAAATTAATATGCGTCTTTGAAATAGAAGGCTTGGTTGCAACATCTTAATTTTTATTTTTGCACAGTGGGACCTGACACATCTTCAGCGTGGGGGAGGTAGATGTTTGCTTCAATTTTGTTATGATCTTCATATAAACCGTGCATGTGAATGATGATGCAATAACAACTTTGACTCAGTTAACCTACTAATCTCCATATTTTATGATATTTATTAGGGCTAAATTATTTACCAGTCACATATATAATAATGTATCACATTTTTATATTATATTTGGATCAAAAGCTATGACAACACCTTTGTATAGTTATGACTATTATTTTTCACCATTTTTTATCTTATATATGCATGTATTAATTTCTAACTATATGTATATATAGTTATATTAAACTTTAAAATATAATTTTAAAAGTTTAATATAAATAGATATAAAAGTTAATACAAATATAAATAATTAAAATGTAGGTATAATTAATAATTATATTTAAAGTAACTATACATATAAATACAAACCTAAAAGTTGTCGAACCTGAACCTTGTGACATAAGGGTTGACCCTCTCTCTGTTGCTCAATCGTTACATGAAGATGCATTACTCTTTGTATAAGAAATACGTAAAAACTCCGATTTTTGTTGCAAAATAATTAAAAACGTTAAAAAACACATTGACATAATAAAATTTATATTCATATCTATATACATAAACTTATAATATTAAACTAAACATATAAAAAATTGTTTTTGTAAAGACAAATTTAAAAATATATAAACAAAAACAACTTTAGAAATAACAATAAAAGAATTATGATAAAAATACAAAAATAAAAATTAAATTAAATTAAAAACTAAAAACATATAAGTAAATAAAAAGTATTTTGTAACAAATAAAATCATAAAATTATAAATTATAAATGAACTTGGAATCTTCTCAAAATTTTATGATTACTGTGCTAACTTGTTTTCGCAAGTCACTCGGAAACAAGTTTTGACAAGAAGGGTTGCCACTTTCAGGTATAAGAGCATTTTATTTATTCTTTTTAACTTTTGTTAAGCACATATTTTCCTGTATTTTGAATGATCTCACAAGTTTGTTGCAGGAATATGTTAACCTTTTGCATATTCAAAGACGAATGAATGGCATTTCCAGAATCGCATAAAATTTTTAGAAAAATGTTCCATTAAAATCTTGAAGGAGTTGAGTTTTCTCTATGTATGTCATGACATTTTGCTGCCACAAAGAAGCCTTCTAGAAACCAATTACGCCATGTCATGATTATTACATTTTTTCCTTCCAAGCTTATTCATCATCTATGTTAGAGTCTAATTTTTCACCACCTTATACATCATGACTCTCCGCATGTCTACCTTTCTGAGTCGCACTCATTTTCCTCATTTTCATTTTATCTTTTTCCTTTTGAATAAAACCATTCAGCTTCCTTTTCATGACTACATTGATTTGTAATCCCTGCCATAAAAGTTGTTTGACCATGAGATATTTTATCTATAGTCCTACCACTCATTATGTACAACTCGTGTTGCCTAATGTGGGATTCCTTAAGGCCCACCTTTCAATAAGTATTTCCCCATCGACCTCAGCACCTTATCTGGGATAGAGACTAGAGTTCACTTTTAGTACCTTAAGCCTTGCATGCCTTAATGGAAATTTCTCTCACTGACAATCATGGGAATACATCAATGTCCCTTGATCGTTAGATCTTACAAGTGAATCAACATCAGCTCATTTATTTGCACTTTGTATGATGTACTTAGGTACCTTGGCACTCATTGACATCAATGGTGAGATTGCCTCGCACTAGTTAATGACATTCATCAATCGTCGGTAATTCAATGACTTCTTTCCATGTTCAACATCGACACATTTATTCGCATGGTGAGATTTGTACCATCAAGTTTTGTTGCAGGAGAGGACTATATACTTTACATGACTCCATCAACCCTTTTATAGCAGCATACTTCAGCCATATGAGAGTACCACAGTTTCGCTTTCATCCTTCCTTCATACAACCAAGCAGTTCAGATTCCTTCACTTCACAGTTCATGATCTAGAAACAGCAACAGTCACATTTCTATTGCATAAGTTCATCAACTTTTTGGGTAAGTGGAGGTATGTTGTTTTCTAATCTTTATCCATGTAATTCCTTAAATGCTAGAAAATGAATGAATTTGGAAAATTCTCTCACCATGTTACATTACCTTACTCATTTTCATGAACCTAAGACATCTTCAGTTGGGGGGGGTATAGTCATCACCATGTGATTCCATTTTTCTTCGTCATCTTATTCACCATTGACCAACATGTTTCTTCAAACATCCATTTTTATTACAATTTACATAATTCATAACATGAAGACCATGTTTTCCAATGAACATTGATAGCTTATAATTTCCAGTGAATGTATACTTTTAAATCCTATGTATTGCAGCAAAAATACAAGTAAAAGATATGAATGTTGTTAACACAAGAACCAACCACGAATATATATAAAAAAAGAAAAAAGAAAGAAAAATCAGCTGCTACTTATGCATTTCACATTCTAGAATGATTTACTGTTACATACCATCATCATGTAAATCCCAGCTACAAAGCCAAAAGTTTTAAAAAGAATCAATGCATAGTTGCATGAGGACATGCAACCAGTCAAGTTGGGGGGAATGTTGAGCCAGAAAAATACCACATTTTATTCATCTTTCACATACTTTTTATCACCTTATTCCTATTTTATCCTTCCATAAAACCATTAATATCCATCATTTTCATGACTAAATATGGGTTACCTTGTTATTTTCCAAATCATTTAATTTTGAGTATTTTGAGTGAATTTGTGGTTAATTATTAAGAAAAATAACATATTCTTATTATACTTTAAAGTTGGATGAGTTTGGTGATGATTACACGTATATTTGAAGACTTTAACAAGCTCAAAAGTTACCACCTAGCCTCAAATTCGAATTTCATCTTCAAGATGTGGGCTAATTTCAAGGAGAAGATCATGGAAATGTGGAGAGAATATCTCATCCAATATTTGTTGGAGGATTTGAAGGGATAAGTTGAGAGAAAAGTGGATTTGTTGAATATTTTGAGGGATAAGTTGAGAGAATAGTGGATCTATAATTATGATTAGTTATCTTGAATTCATGTATAAATAGGATGGCTCTCTCCTCATTTTGTTAGAGGCCTCTCTAGTCGTTTAGAAGTAGATAATAGTTAGATATTTTGAGATAGTCATGGATTTGATCCTGTTGTAATAGCTTTCATGTTTTATAATAGATATTTTGATCTCTTCGGATTTTGATGTCTTGGTTATGAATTAGTTGTATTGATTTTATGTGAGCTCACAAGTTAATGCTATTTCTTTATATCAGTTTATTTTCTGCAATATTATGGTTTATTAGATTAGATTTATTTCACGCAATTTCCTTCCTTTCTAGATTAGATTTATTTTCATGTCATTTCCTATTTTCATAGATTAAATTCAATTCCAGTTGTAGAATAAGTTAGCAATACTCTGCCCCTGCATATATTTTGTTTGTACCTCACAAGTTTACACTCTCTCCGGGTTGACAATTAAATCGTTGGATATATGTTATAATTTGTTTAATGTTTTCCACCAACAGTCTCGATTAGAACACTTAATATCCAAGCAAGCAAGGAATTATATTTCTCCAAAAAGATATAGAAGAAATGTTACTTGGAAAGACATAATCTGAGTTGTCCCAAAAGACCTAAGATGGGTGTATTTAGCTATGGTATATGATACAAACTGTATCTCTTAAACATGAACAACTCTTTGACCTTTCTCTTTGTTATACCTTCTTCTTCACATTCAATTCTAATTATTGACTCAAATAGAAGAAGGATAAATACTTACTAGAATAACAATTAAAATTTAGAGTTGAAAGCATAATGCACAAGTCAAATACCATCTTACAATATTAGAGCAATTATTTTTTGATTAGTAGCCTAATTCAACACAAATTGGAGAGAAAGTTGAAAAGATAATGGTTTACCAGGAAGGACATGTAGAGAACAACATAAAGTGTGGAGTTAGCAAACCTGTGAAGGACATGATGTTGGTTTCCTAACAATATTTCCTACATCCAATTTTGGAAAAACTTTAAACATGAAGAGATGCAATGCAAGCCTAATGGAAGACCACAAAAATAAGCATGTTTCAGTTAGCTGCAATAATATCTCACTTTTGACCAACATTCTTATTACTCACATGCTTAAGCCTCTTGCACCACATTAGAAGTTTTTTTCAATATTAAATGGAAACCCAAAAACCTACTATGGATTTCTCTTGTATTGTTTATCATAGTAATGATGCTAAGCATATATTTTAAACTCCTTTAGCAAAGGTAAAAGAAACATGGGTGAAAGATTAAACCAGTGAAGGGTGTCTATTGAAGATACAGGCATCAAAAATTTTCACCTGAAAGTCACATTCAAATAATTCAATCTCTAATTAAAAAGAACAGAAGGATTGAGAATGCAAATGATGAAAATTTGTATTCTTGCATAGCTTTAGTGGCTAACAAGAAGTAGTGTGAAAGGGATGAGAAAAATAGTCAATTGTCTCTAATCATATCACTTGAACATAGGGCATAGATAATAACTCCATGCACAAATGTACCTTTCAAAAAGAAAACTGAACAATTGTTACCTTTGAGGATTGAGTTTATTGTATTTCAACATCCATCCAAAATACAATACCATTCCAAAGGACCACAAAATTGGCATGCTATTCATTTTTTAGTTATTTGGCATCTAGATGTTGTTTGAAGACAATATTTTGTTTGGACAATTAAATTATTCAGTGTAAGCTAACAATTCATACTTGTGATTACATAATTTGGTGCATTGATACTCTCACTCTCCTTTAAGCATTTTTATACCACTAGAATGGATTACGGTTCCTTCAAGTGTAATTAATTTTTCAGGGTTCTTGTCTCTCATGCATCCAATGGATGAATGGGTTTATGATAATTTGATTATTTATGGGTTGAGTGGTTTATGATTATTTATCTTAATTTAATAAATTAGGTAAAGGTCAGCTCAAGTGTAATTAAGTGTAATTAAGGATTGATGAACCATCGGGTCCGTTGGGATCGTGGCACGGGATTATGTCCAGGGCGGCCTCCCACCCGACTCTACACGGCCCACGCATGCCTCCATGCCATATTTTGAAAACTAGGGTTTCTCCCAAGTGGAGTGTAAGTGCAGCTACCCAACATCATTCAATATAGCCATATGGATCCTCTCTATTGCTAATTTCCTCCATCAATCTCTCGTGCTCTCAAAATGAGGCAAGAAGTAATGTACCTTGGTTGATTTATTGATTGACATTGTCAGTATATGGATGTTCATGCCAACAATCAAGTTTGTGAAATGATAGACCACAGAACCTAGTCTGTAATCCACTAATACATGCCCACTAGTTATTCTTGATTTCCCATCTAGTGTAAGATATTCACCCTCAACCACCATCAAGCCAATAGGAAATTCAATTCCTTCATTGTCAATCAATGATCCGTTCAGGATTTTCTTATCTCATATGCATCATGCCAACCAATAATTCGTGGCCCATTCATTGTCTTTTGGGGCAACAACTGCATATATGTGTCCTGGTTGTACAAGATCTGAGATATGGTCGTAGTCTGTCAAAATCGCTGACTGACCCTCTCTAAGTGGGTTGTTTCACCAACTACACATGGTTCTACTGCAAGTGACACACGATCTCAATCATCAACCCAATCCATGCATTTGCATTCATCCCATTCACCACTGCTACAAGGGATGCAAAAGCAAGCAAGTTCTTAAGAAACAAGCTGGAGAATTTGCACGGCAATACACCGATATGAAGGGTATACACCCCGATACCTATATTCAAAATATTTATATGGATCCAAGAATGTCACATGAAAGGTAGCCACAGAGGAGGATGAATCCTGCTCTAAAGGATATAGTAAAACAAGTATTACAAAAACTCCTCACTGCTGGTTTCATCCTATCTCTGACAGTAAATGGGTATCTACTTTAGTAGTAGTCCCAAATAAAGTTATAGGGAAATGGTGTATTTGTGTTGATTTTAGGGAACTAAACAAATCTACACATAAATACTACTTTCTTTTACCTTTTATTGATCAAGTATTATATACTCTATCAGGTAAACAATAGTTTTCCTTTCTTAATGGGTATAGTGGTTACAACCAGATTTTGATAGTACCTGAAGATCAAGAAAAAACCACATTTACATGCCCTTGGGGAACATATGCTTATTAAGTATTGCCATTTGGATTATGTAATGCACCTGCCACTTTTCAGTGAGCATTCTTAGGAATATTTCCTGATCTTATACATGACTATGTGGAGGTATACATGGATGACTTTACATCCTATGGTAACACTTTTCAAGAATCCCTTGACAACCTCGAGAAGGTATTGATCCGATGTCAAGAAATGAATCTATCCCTTAGTCACGAGAAATGTAGAATGTTACTAACATAAGGTATAGTTTTGGGACACCATGTTTCCTCCCAAGGAATTAAGGTAGATCCTGCGAAGAACGAAGTAATTGTTGGCCTTCCCTCTCCCAAAACTCAGAAAGAGGTAAGAAGATTCCTTGGTCATGCAGGCTATTACTGTCGTTTTATTGAAAATTTCACTAACATAGCTGCACCAATGTTTAAGTTTCTTACAAAGGACGCAGAATTCCAGTGGACAGAATCTTGTCAAAATGCTTTTGAAATTTTAAAAGATCAATTATTGGTGGCACCAATACTTAGGGGTCCCGATTGGTCCCTTCCTTTTCACATATCTATCGATGCCTTTGATACAGCCATAGGAGGAGTCCTCGGCCAAAAACAAGGACAAGCACCTTATGCCATCTATTTTATTAGAAAAAATTTGACCCCTACCGAATTGAATTATATTGTTACCAAAAATGAATTTTTAGCAGTAGTTTATTCTGTTAATAAATTTCATCATTATATCACAAGTTATGAAGTTTTTGTGCATGCCGATCACTATGCCATTAGATTTCTAATGAATAAACCAATCACCAATGGTAGAGTGACTTGGTGGCTTCTTTTATTGCAATAATTTAACATTACCATCATTGACCGACCTAGTAAAGAAAAAATCGTAGCAGATTTCCTTTCTCGTATTCAACATGAAGACGGTACTAAACCAGTTGACGACACTTTTCCTAATGAACATCTATTTGTTGTATCTATTCAAACCCCTTGGTTCATGGATATTGCCAATTATTTAGCAACTGGGAAAATACCAAACCATTTGTCCCCACATGAGAAGCGTCGTATTATATTTTAGAGTTCCAATTATTCTTGGGTTGATAACAATCTCTTCTGCATGGGTCCAGATATTATTATTCGACAATGCGTGTGGGGGGATGAAATGACAGACATCCTCCATGCATGCCATGATGGACCATGTGGAGGAATTTTTTCTTATAAGAGGACGGCATATAAAGTCTTACATTCTGGTTATTATTGGCCAAGCAATTTTAAGGATGCTGCCAAATATGTTAAAGGATGCGATAGTTGCCAAAGAATGGGTATACCTACGTCATCTGATCAGATGCTTTTACAACCCCAAGTTATGATTGAACCCTTTGAGAAATGGGCTCTTGATTTTGTAGGACCAATTTATCCCATGTCTTGTAAAAAGAAATATATCGTAGTTTGCATGGACTATGTCACCAAGTGGGTAGAAGCTAAAGCTTTATTTAGAGCCACAGAGAAATCGGTGGTAGAATTCATATATGAAGAAATATTCACCTGGTTTGGTGTACCTAGAGAAATTATCATAGATCAAGGTACTCAATTTAATTCTAGATTAATGAAATAACTTACTCCGAAATATGGCATCCGACATTGCAAATATTCACCTTATCACCCTCAGGCTAATGGTCAGGTAGAATCAACTAATAAAGTATTAGAAGCCATTTAAACTAAGACCATTCACTTACATCATAAGGATTGGAAATATAGACTCCCTGAGGCTTTATGGGCCTATAGGATAACATGGAGAAACACTACCGGACATACCTCCTATGAGTTAGTGTATGGAAAACAAGTCCTTTTACCTATTGAATTTCAAGTCAAAACCTTTCGTATGGCAGCACAATTAGGCATGAATTTGGATGAAGCACAGAAACAACGAATATTTCATATTAATGAGTTAGACGAGATTAGACAAGATGCAATCCAAAGAATGATGTTAATACTGAATCAATAAAAAACATGGCATGATAAATTTATTAAGCAAAAGCAGTTTAATACTAGAGATTGAGCACTACTATTCGATTCACGGTTTAAAATTTTTAAAGGGAAATTAACTACCCGTTGGATGGGTCCATACGAAGTAGTTACAACTTTTGACAATGGGTCAATAAGATTTAAAACAATTGATGGATCAGAAGTTTCCTTTGTAGTAAATGGACATAGACTCAGACTTTATCATCCACCGACATCTAAACATGATTTTATATAGAATGTTTTGCATAAAAATGAAATGGAATTAGTTGACGGAGAAGCTATTCCTCCTTCTCCTGATCCTTGAAAAATATTTTGGGTTATTATCACTTGTATATATGTAAATATGTGCTTGTTTCTTTGAATAAATAAGAGTCATTTCTAAATAGGTTTTTTACATAAGACACTTTTTCTTTTATGTATTTATGAATAAGTTGAATCATCTAACAAGTGGTTTTGTAGTTTGATTACAAGTATATTATCTCTATGAGCATCTAACGGAATATTACTTGGACAAGGGAAGTATGTTAAATACTCATCAGGTATTTTAACCTTTCTTGGGGTGCTTTTGAAATTTGCAGCTTATATTGATAATTTTTTTATAAATCCTTTGTATATCATACTTAACCAGTTCTTATATGATTCATATATTTTTTGGTATCTTAATTTAGACATGTATATTTCTGATTTATTTTTTTAAACAGTTGCTTGATAAGACCCACTTTCATTATCATATTTTTCACAACCTTATTTTTCACCTATGGATTACTAGTTCATCCTATACTTGTTATCAAAACTTTTCTCTCGAGTATTTTGGTGATAACTTGAAAGTAAGTGGAATTTTTGTCTATGGGGAACATTGCTTTTTAAAGAAGAAGGGTTGTAAGGTTAAAGCACAGCTTTAGGTTATTCTATTTTGACATGATATATGGTTATTTCCATTATAAAGTTATTTATTTTTGAATTATGTGTTTAGTAGGATTTAACATGCTCTAGTACCAATCAGATTCCATATATTTAATATCATTATACAATAAAAACCCGCCGGGGTACCGAACGAGCCTGCTGGCAACGGGTCAATGCTAAGTAAAATCTTACAACAGGAAGTTCGATAAATGCAAGTAAACGCATTAGGGTACTAAACAATCTCGCTGGAAGAGGGGCTATGCTTGCATGGTACCAAGATAAACCCACCAGGGTACTGAACAGACCTGTTGGCAGTGGGGCAATACCTGGTAAAAGAGATCTGGTTAATACACCACTATGAACATAGTTCATAAAATAGTGTTAATATAAAGAAAATTATTCAAAAAAAATATGTTATGGCCAATTGTTTAACATGTCATTTGAGAATGGTTGTAACTTGGACTTTTCCCCAGCTGTCTAATTCTGCATATACCTAAGATGTCATTATCTTAGAAATGGGACCCATAGCTGTGAATCTCACATACTAAGGGGTACACTTAAAATATTCTATGATGACAGGATATCTTTACAATGAGGCATGGATCTCTAGTTTTTCCTATGGTCTTATTTTGATTATATTATTCTCATTTAAGTGATCTTTCTAAGCATCGTTCTATTTTTCATGAATATACATCTCTGAACCATTTCCATTTACTAGTTAGTTTTTCTTAAAAATAATTAACAGCATGCTAGCACTCTTTCATTTTCTGGAACAATCAATTCTTCTCTCTGTATGGCTTGAGGAAACGCCATACCTTTGGTTTTGGGGAAGATGGATTTGAAAAAAATTGGGTTGTTTTCATTATTTATGACAAATCTATTTATCTCTGACAAATGATAAGTATTTTCAGGAATGTAAACAATGGAATTTGGTTATAACCTGAAGCATATTTTTACAGCAAAATTCAATCTGGAAGATCTTATGAAGGATCGAATGAAGGTCCAAATGAAATATCAAATAGCGATCTGAGAAAAAATGGTGATACTATAGCACTTATGATTAAAATCTACTAACCAAATTTTGTTTTTAGATAAATAGTTTTTAATTCCATTTCACTCTCAATAATCCTATCCTCTTACCCAATCATGCATGAAAATTATCAATCTTTTTGTTATTCAAAATGTGATTTATGTTTTTGTAGTACATGTTCAACCTACCCAAAGTTTTACTTTGGACATGGTTTAATTAGTTTCAAACCTTATAAATGACAAAATTATTTTGAACCTAAGAACTGTTAAATTAAGAATGATGAAAAACCCAATAAAGGCATTTTTAACCTTCATATAATGTTTGACATGAAAGATGTGTTATTTTTAAGTTACAGGTTAAAAGAGTGAAGTTTAAATTATCTTCTTCATCTGCCAAGTTGAAGGCAGCTACTAGTTTGCCTTCTTCCTAAATTGTTTTTCTTTCTTTTTGCTTAGTGGGACCTGGCATTTCTCTGGTTTGAGGGAATCTTGATCCTAGATTTGTTATCATTTTTGGAAGTTAAATTACTCATTTAAACACATGTTTTATTATCTTTTGCATATTTTATGTCACACAAATCACTATTTAGCCTTTGGTATGAGTGTATTTAAGGTTTATAAGAAATCTATTTATTATTATCGTTTTATGGTTTTATTAAATAAAAATGACATTAATAAAGTGCATTTGATTCATTAATTGATTTGTATAATTGTTTGCAGATTTTCTAATATTTTTGGGCCAAATTAATAAACAAAAAGCATTCATCCTTCCTTGCGCATAGCATGTCCAGCTCGACGTCCAGCTTGTCATCCAACTTGTTGCGTGAAACTTGTTGGTAGTTTTCCAGATGTTGAAACATGTTGCTGTAGACTATAGTCCCGAAGAGCACCGGTAAACAAACACTTCGTTTTCCCTAGATCGATGCCCAATGTATCCAGCTCACAGCTCAGCTTGTTGTTCAGCTCTCCATCTAGATTGTTAACCAGAATGCGTGTTGCTGAGAATTAATTTCAGGAATTAAAATGTGAAACATCCCGCAAATGTCCTGTTATCTACGCGTATGGGTGATGAAGCTCACTTCTGGATAATTCACCATCCTGTATTCTCCTTCTCTTGCCACCACATCAACAATCCACGCATTGGATTGATGCATTTAACCTACGCTCTATAAGATTCGCCAATATGTTCTCTTCTGTTCTCCATCAGCCCACCTGTTGCGATAAGGAAGGAACCTGTGTGCCACATCTGAATACTGTTCACGATGAAGAAGAGCCTGTGTGTATGTTGTCCAGTAAATAAGACCAGAACCGCGCTGAAGAATAGAAGTTTCCTGTTTGTTGGCCTGTAATCTGTTATGTGCCTTTATGATCCGCTAAATTTAGAGATCACTTGACCACTAAAGGGTCGACTTGCTCATCTCTGTAAACTATTATATAAATCAGCCTCTGTGTGAGAGCTCAGTTAGCTAGAAGAGCTAGGTTAGCCAAGAAGAATTAGTTCACAGTGTTATCATTTCATCCTTTGACTTGTTCTTAAGCACACTATATTTTTGTTCCATCGTTTGAGTAAAGAGTTGTATGTGTTGCTATTGAAGATTGTGTTTGAGTAGAAGTTAGCCAGGCACCACCACTTATTGCTGAGAGGGCCCCTCATCAACCAGAGGTTTCTTTTCTTGTTTATTTCTTTCCTCTTTTCTATTGTAGCTGGTTTAATTTACAGTATGTTTTATTATTTCTGTAATGCAATTTTATTTCTGAATTAGATAGTTAACTACACGCATAGTTTGCTTTCAACTTTGTTTTTAGTCATTTCATTTCCAGTCTATTGTTTGGTTTATTTGCAAGTTAGATAAATTAGGTTTCTATTTATCAAATTAAATAGATTCAGTTCTGTTTATTTCATTTATGTTATAAATTATTAGTTTATGCAATTTACATTTCAGATTATTAATATGCAATGGTTTCTTTATGCTTATGCTTATGAATTTGTTTAAGTCTATTTCACTGTTAAATTTGTTTAATAAGTAGGTTTATTTATTGCCTCTTGTTAGTTTTTGATAGCTCGGTGGCACTCCTGCATTAGGTGCCTAGGTGCAGGGGTGATTAACTATGGAGTCTCATTTATATTCATTAAGTGACTTTAGTAAATGTGTTTTTTATTAAAGTACCTTTTTGATGTGACTTTATGTTTTAAAAGTGAGTTTCACTTTAATATGTTTTTAAAGTGACTTTAAGTCATAAAGTGTACTTTTTAATATTTAGGGTGATGTGACTTTTCAAAAGGAAAAATTTCGTGTAAAGTTCACTTAGGAGATTTAAGTGAGTGAAAGATTAGATCCCAGCCATTGATCTCTTGGCCAAGATCTAATCTAGACCGTAGAAGGTGAAAAGTCATGAGAATAACCCTAATAGGGTAAATAAAGTACATGAGATTTCATTTTGGCACATATTCAAGAGAGATTTCTTGGAGAGGGCTCGATTTCCAAGAGAGGAGCTTGGAGAGAAGTGTGAAAAACACATTTGCAGGAGATTGCTAAAGACATAGAGGAGGGCTCGATTTTCAGGACAGCTGAGAGAGAGATTCACAGCTTGCACAGAAATCGAGGAGGAGTACAGGAGCATTAAATGCTGGCACAAAAATCGAGGAGGTGTATTGCTGCACAGAAATCGAGGAGGAGTACAGGAGCATTAAATGCTGGCACAAAAATCGAGGAGGTGTATTGCTGCACAGAAATCGAGGAGAGGTACAGCCTACATTTAATGTTGTACGACTGCATTTATTTGCACAGAAATCAAGGAGAGGTACAGCTGCATTTATTACTGTACGGTTGCATCAATTTTTGCACAGAAATCAAGGAAGGTACAGCTACATTAATTGTTGTACGGCTGCATTAAGTTTTTGTACAGTCTGGCACAAAAATCGAGGTGCTGTATGGCTGCCATTAAATGCTGTACGGTCTGGTACAGAAATCTAGGCAAAGTTGCTGCTGGTTTTGGCACAGTTTTCGAGAAGAAAATAGCACGGAAACCAAGGCAGATTTCTGGGTTGAAGATAAGTTGATTTTTGACTGTAAAATTGATGTGTGATTTTTCCTGAATCTCAATAAAATTTTCTCCTGCATGCTGGTTTTCCCCCAGGGGTTGAGGGGGTTTTTCCAGGGTCTATTTGACCAAAATACTGTGTTTTAAATGTGTATTACAGTCTGTTGTTATTTATGTTTTTTCGCTGCTAAATGTGCTTTATAAACAGTATATCAGCCTACAGGATAGTTCCATTGAATGGTTAAATTAATGTGCTTGATTGTGGTTTGTTGTCGAGGCCTGATATCAAAGGTTTATGAAGTGTTTTACGAAATCTGTAAGTGAACAGAGGTCTGATTTTTAACATGGTATCAGAGCTGGGGCTTTGAGATTTCAGCAGATTGGTGGGCAGCAGAGAAATGCTGGTTTTTTTAAGACACTAGTGCATGTGAAGTAACAGCTGTCTATACTTTTTTTTTGCTGAGAGTGAGCAGAGAAGTGCTGGTTTAGTACAGCTGATTTTTTTTGGTCAAAGAAGGCAGAGTGTGCTTTGCTGGAAAAAGAGCAGAAGAGAATGATGGCTTGCATCCGGTATGAAGATAGGTTGGAAGGGATTTCCAACTACTTATAGTGGAAAGCACGGATGACAGCAGTTCTCAAGGAAAACAAGTTATGGACCTTTGTTAGTACCACAGTGGCTCCTCCCGTAGCTGATCCTATAGCCCTTGACATACATGAGGTGAAGGAGGCCAGAACGCAAAGACTGCTTCTGGATGGTGTTAAAGATCACCTCATCCCACATTTGGCAGAGAAACTAACTGCTAAGGGGATGTGGGATACTTTAAAAATTTTGCATGAGAACAAGAATGAAAATCGTAAAATGGCCCTAAAAGATAAGCTTCATGGCACTAAGATGACAAGAGGTGAGAATGTAGCCTCTTACCTCACTAGACTCAGACAGATAAAAGATGAGTTGAGTGCAGTTGGTGAGGTGATTCCTGATCCCGAGCTAGTGCGGATAGCCCTGAAGGGCTTCACTAAGGAGTGGGACATGTTCGTGAAGTGTGTAGTTGGCAGAGAGAACTTTCCCTCTTGGGAAAGACTATAGGATGATTTTACTCAGGAGGAGATCCGAGAAGGGAAGACTGAGCAGGTTGTTGATGAAAAGAATGTGGCCCTTTCAGCTAAGGGTAGAAAGAAAAAGGGTGGCTCGAGAAGTGGAGCCAAAGACTTGAGAAAAGTAAAATGCTTTGCTTTCCAGAGCTATGGTCATTATGCTGGGCAGTGTCCCAACAAGAAGAAGAACAAGAAGAAAGAAGAGGCTGAGAAAGCCTCTCCAGCTGAAGTGGGAGATTTTGCGAAGGAATTCGATCAGGAATTCTCGCTTGTCTCAATTCTTTCAGACAGTAGTGTAGCAAAGAGTTTGGACACTGGAGCATGGTACATAGATAGCGGAGCAACACGCCATATGACAGGGATACGAGCAGTGTTCCGAGAGTTGACAGATAATGACAGAGTTATACTGACTGAGGATGGGTATGCCGGCACCCATGCAGTAGAAGGAGTTGGAAAATTCCTATTCCAACTCAAGTCTGGTGGTTATCTGGAGGTTGGCGATGTGTTGTTTGTTCCAGAGCTGAAGAGGAACTTGGTCTCAGTTTCAGCTTTGGAGGATGACGGATATGCGGTTCTTCATGTGAGTGGGCATGTTTACATATATCCGGTGAGTGGGGGCCTGGGTGCAGTGAGTCTGCTTGGCATCCGTGATGGCCGGATGTACCAAGTTTTGGGTCATCCAGTGGATGGTGAGCCTGGTGAGAGATCAGACTCAGTGGCAGCAGCAGTGGCTGTCAGTATGGAGGATTCATCCAACTCTGTGAGGAAACAGAGTTGGTATGAGATGGTTCTTCAGGATGAGCAGGAGAGTGAGGAGAACTCTCAGTTCAGAGTTGTTAGACGGAGACCTTCAGCAGTTGTTCCAGTGCAAAGATCTGATAGGCATTCAGATTCAGAGGGAGCTTCAGTTATTGGAGGTAGAGATCTAGGTGGATCTGATGACAGTAGTACCTCCATCGCTAAGAGGGAGTGTTAGTTTTTGATAGCTCGGTGGCACTCCTACATCAGGTGCCTAGGTGCAGGGGTGATTAACTACGGAGTCTCATTTATATTCATTAAGTGACTTTAGTAAATGTGTTTTTTATTAAAGTACCTTTTTGATGTGACTTTATGTTTTAAAAGTGAGTTTCACTTTAATATGTTTTTATAGTGACTTTAAGTCATAAAGTGTACTTTTAATATTTAGGGTGATGTGACTTTTCAAAAGGAAAAATTTCGTGTAAAGTTCACTTAGGAGATTTAAGTGAGTGAAAGATTAAATCCCAGCCATAGATCTCTTGGCCAAGATCTAATCTCGACCGTAGAAGGTGAAAAGTCATGAGAATAACCCTAATAGGGTAAATAAAGTACATGAGATTTCATTTTGGCACATATTCAAGAGAGATTTCTTGGAGATGGCTCGATTTCCAAGAGAGGAGCTTGGAGAGAAGTGTGAGAAACACATTTGCAGGAGATTGCTGAAGAGTGAGAGGAGGGCTCGATTTTCAGGACAGCTGAGAGAGAGATTCACAGCTTGCATAGAAATCGAGGAGGTGTATTGCTGCACAGAAATCGAGGAGAGGTACAGCCTGCATTTAATGCTGTACGGCTGCATTTATTTGCATAGAAATCGAGGAGAGGTACAGCTGCATTTATTGCTATACGGTTGCATCAATTTTTGCACAGAAATCGAGGAAGGTACAGCTGCATTAATTGATGTACGGCTGCATTAAGTTTTTGTACAGTCTGGCACAAAAATCGAGGTGCTGTACGGCTGCCATTAATGCTGTATGGTCTGGTACAGAAATCTGGGCAAAGTTGCTGCTGGTTTTGGCACAGTTTTCGAGAAGAAAATAGCACGGAAACCAAGGCAGATTTCTGGGTTGAAGATAAGTTGATTTTTTACTGTAAAATTGATGTATGATTTTTCCTAAATCTCAATAAAATTTTCTCCTGCATGCTGGTTTTCCCCCAGGGGTTGAGGGGGTTTTTCCAAGGTCTATTTGACCAAAATACTGTGTTTTAAATGTGTATTACAGTCTGTTGTTATTTATGTTTTTCCGCTGCTAAATGTGCTTTATAAACAGTATATCAGCCTACAGGATAGTTCCATTGAATGGTTAAATTAATGTGCTTGATTGTGGTTTGCTGTTGAGGCCTGATATCGAAGGTTTATGAAGTGTTTGATGAAATCTGTAAGTGAACAGAGGTCTAATTTTTAACACCTCTATGCAATAGATTTACATCTACATGAATTCAGTTGAAGATTAGCTCATTTAGGTTAGTTTTCCTTATTTTAACTATGCAGATTGTTATTCGGATAGCTTGTTCAGTCTGTTATTCAGCCAACCCTTTCAGACCCATAGTTCAGTCTATCATTCAGCCCACAGTTTCGTTTTTAGTGTTTTTTGTGTGTTTTGAGATTGTTTTTAGTTTTGTTTCTTTAATGTCTGAATTATGTTTTGACCATAATAGTTAGATAATAGTGTTGTATAACATTGAAGTTAAAGTCTAATTGTTTTAGGTTATTTATTAAAGTTTTATCATTTTCCTTGCTTCTTTTCGCCTTAAATATGTGTTAAGTTTTTTATGTTTTTGTTTCTTGAATATTGTTTCTAATTTTGTTTTACTGTTGTATTGTTTTGTGTTTATGCCTTTTGGATTTATTTATCTATTTTCATGTGAGATTTAGTGTTATATATGTTATCCTTACTATGTATTTAGGTTGTCTCTTTTACATTGGGTTATTGTTGAAAGAACTTGTTGGAAAAAACCTAATTATATTTCTTTTATTAAGTTTTCTACTTGCTTCTTTTATTAACTTTTCTTTATCAAGTTTTCTACTTGCTAAGTCTTCCTTGTACCCTAGTTTCCCATTTGAATAGTTAATTGTTGATTGTATTTCAGTTTAAAGTTATAAAATAAATTATTAATTGTTTAGTTTATTATTATGTCTCTGTTTAATTACCTTAATAATTACATTCTTAGGAGTTTGACTCGGTTTTTCATTTTGAAATATCTTTCGATCTTTTGTTTTTTAAAATTTTTCCACGACACCATAAGAACCCCTCTTCCTTCGCATATATTTTGTGTCAACTCTAAGCTTACCAACCCTGGTTGATAATTAAAGATTAGGTGAATTAATTTAGACATTATAACACCTGAACAAATTAATAACTTCTAAGCCTGGAAGTATAGGATCTCCCAGGTCTTGGAAGAAAATGAGTTGGACTCGTACATCAGTGAAGAGGTTCCAGTTCTAGAGGAAGATGAGGCTAAGGCCTTACACAAAAAGAAATTGGTCATGGCTAAGAAGATTATTGTTGATTCAATCAAGGATCACCTCACACCACAGGTGTCCTCCCTAAAGACACCTAAATCTATTTTTGATGCCTTGACCAACCTATTTGAAGGGAAGACATAAACATGAAGATGACTTTGAGGAACCAATTGAAGAATGTGAAGATCCAGAATGCGGAGACCATACAATCATACTTTACAACGGTCTCCCAGATCAAAGAACAACTTGAAGCAGTGGATGAAGAAGTGGAGAATACAAAAATTGTGATGACCACCTTGAATGGTCTCCCTAGGTCATGGAACTCTTTCATTCAAGGGATTTGTGCTAGAAGAAATCTAGTCACCTTCAGTAGACTATGGGAGGAATGCTCACAAGAATAAGCTCGGATAGTAGCCTGAGAAGAAAATATGGAAAGTGAAGATCAAGCTCTCACAATACACTCCAAGAAAACCAGGAGGGACTATCATCATCCCAAAGGTAAGCATTCTAACCAAAAAGATAACTATAGAAAATCTAACAAAGACATATCTAAATACGGATTCTTTTCATGTGATGAAAGAGGACACTTTGCAAGATATTGTCCCAAGAATAAGAATAGCTCCCACAAGAAGAAGGACAACAAAAAAAGACATCATGCTCACACTGTAGAGGATGATGAACCTTCCAGAAAGAGAATAAAATAAGAAATTGATGATTCTTCAAGTGATGAAGAATATGTTCTGATTTCTGCCCTCATGGGAACTGTCACAAATGGGAGCAAGGATTGGCTTATGGACAGCGAGTCTTCCAAGCATATGATAGGATTCAAAGAATCATTTGTGAAATTATCAGAACATGAGTCACCCCACAAGGTGAAACTTGGGGATGAATACCAATATCCAATAAAAGGTAGTGGTGAATCCTCCTACAAGTTAGACTCGGTAAATTCTATGAAAATGAAGGATGTCTTGTTTGTACCAGGACTAAAGAAGAACCTCCTCTCCATCTCTGCATTGGATGCAAAAGGCATGAGGGTTGCATTTGTAGATGGCCAAGTTATTATGTGGCTAAAGGAAAAGACTATAGATGATGCAGTTGTGATTGGAGAGCAAGCAGGAGGATTATACAAGCTAAAGGGCCAACCAAAACAAGCCTTGGTCCATGACCCGGTAGAGACAAATGAAATTTGGCACATAAGACTTGCACATGTGCACCATAGAGCACTACCACTTGCAAGCAAAGCTGTTGAAGTTCTTCCAAAAATACAGGCAAAGCATGAAGGTGTTTGCAAAGGATGTGCGAAAGGAAAGAACACAAAGAAGACATTTCCAAGCAGTGAGAGCAACGAAAAAGGAATCTTGGAAATCATCCACTCCGATGTATGTGGTTCGATGTCATCCAGTTCATTGAGTGGGTATGTATACTATGTTTCTTTCATTGATGATTTTTCTAGGAAGACATGGATATACTTCTTGAAGAACAAAGATGAAGTATTCAGTAAGTTCAAGGAATTCAAAGCCTTGATCGAGAACCACATAGAAAATAAAATCAATACCTTTCGATAAGAAAATGGTGAAGAATTCAGATCAAATGAATTCAAATAATTATGAAGAGAATTAGGGATTAAGAGGGAGTTGACCACTCCATATAATCCACAATAGAATGGGGTTGCAGGAAGGAAGAATAGAACGATCATGGAAGCTGCAAGGGAAATGCTTCATGATCAAGATCTTCCCATGCATCTATGGGCAGAAGCTACTAGGACAACTATGTATGTACAGAACCGTAATCCACATAGAGTACTTGAGAATAAGACACCTGAAGAAGTCTTCTCCGGCAAGAAACCAGAAGTCAGTCATCTCAGAATATTTGGCTGTCCAGTATACATACACATTCCAAAAGAAAAAAGGACAAAGTTAGATCCTTCAGGAAAGAAGGGTATATTTGTGGGATATAGTGAAAGCTCAAAGGCTTACAAAATATATTTCCCAGGATTCAAGAATATCAACATTAGCAGGGACGTAACATTTGTCGATGACTTTGTTATAGCTGATTTCACCACTCCAGGTGAATCACACTTTGTATGGCCTTCCCCTGTCTCACTGCAGACTCCTTAGACCCCATGGACCATTTTTTGTCCTTTTATGTTTCCTTGACCATCCCTAAAAACATGTGAAAAATGATACATGTGACTTTTAAACTTATAAACGTGTAGATGCACGGGTTTGACCACTAAAACCGTGTACATCGAGATGTGTAAAAAATCCAAATCCTTTTGGAGTTTTCCTTGACATGGATCCGACTCACTTGACTCCTGGCCTTCCCTATGCCTTCAGATCACTCGGATTCGACCTTTCGTTACCCCTTTGAAAAGCTATATAAGGAACCCCTTGGTACATTGAAGGCATAAGAGAGAATTGAGAGCAAAGAAACTATAGTCCATTATTTCCAGAACTTATGCTTGAGTCTGCATCCCTTTGTCCCTTGGAGCACTTTTGTGTTCTTCCTAAGCTTTCCTTTTGCTTGTGAGCTTGCTATCGAGAGATGGAGGATTGAAGTGGTGGAGGCCCAAGTGGGGGATTCAGTTTCTCCGGTTCGCAGACGTGCCGACAGAGGCTGTATCTTATAATCTCTGATTTATATTAATAGAAATATCTTTTCCTGTACAATAATGTGTGTTTGAATGAATATTTTTTCCATTGGATTATGTCAAATGCTTATACATTATTGATTATATATGCTAGAATAGATCTAACACCATGATATATAGAATTTTTGTATTGTTTACTTGTTGTTGAGGAAGTAATATATCAATTCAAGCTGAAGTTGGAAAGCTCAACGGGGATCTACTTCAACCGTCCGGAATAAGGTACGAGGTCTGATCCTTTAGTGTTAGACATTTAATTTCTATTGCATATTGAAAAGGATTGATTTCTGGAGTCAAGCTATCTATTGTGGTACCCCAAGCCATAGGAATTTCTCTCCATAACAGAATTGGCGACTCCGCTGGGGAGTTCCTCGTAGTTGTCCTTTGGGGGTTGTTTTATCGGCATTCAATGAATTTGAATTGCTCTTTCTCTCTTGTTTCTATGTTGTGTTTGGGGGCATGTATGCCTGGTAGTGTCTAATCGGTGTGAAGTTTGTCTCAGCTTGTCTGTTTGCCTTGATTTTATGCACCTTTCTTCCTGTACGTGAGTTTTTAACTCATAGTCGCATATACACGCGGGTGTCTCTTCGATTTCCCCATATACACGTGGGTTTACTGCAAACAATCGTGTATGCCCTTGTTTTTGCCTTTTTGTGGGAGTTAATTGGTTGCTAGGTGAATTTTGATATTTACTGAGTCTCCTTTGGCACTGCCTGAGTCTGTTTATACCTCTGTTTCTGACCAGAAACGTTTTTTTAAGAAGGTTCTTGTCATGGTATTTTCGATTTTTTGTTTGAGATTAGTGCATTAGAGTTATTTTACCTTAGTGCTTTGCTCGAGTGTTGTTTGTGTGTGCTTGCAGAGTCTAGGGGTCATAGAATCATTCTTTTGCTTTTTGCATCTCATTTTATTTCAAAAAATCCAAAAACATTTGCTTATCATCATGCATTGCATTTTTCATTTTTGCATTGTACTTGCACTAGATTTACTTTGGAGTATTAGTTAGGACTTCATATAGGAAAGCTTGCATTCATCATTTGAAGAAAAATTGTGCATTTCACACAGTAGCATACCCTGTTTTCATGGACACAATGCATTTGCATTGATTGTTAGGTGTGCATTTTACTTCATGTTGTGTCATAATACAATTAGTTGCACGACCATATCTCTTTTTTGAGTAATAAAGCCAATTAAAATAAACAGTAAATTAAAATGAACTACACTCTTTTCTTTTATAGGGTGCACCAACAAGCTTAGGTTTTAGGATCTTGGAATAGTTCATTGTAAGTAAATTCTCCAAGATCACTAAACAACAACATGTATGTGTCTGTCCAGGTGAGTGTGTGAAATCCTTGGTATAACTAGTGTTTCTAAGGATCCTCCTCTCAAAAGGGAGCTAAGCACGAGGCAGTGTGAGTTGTTATTGATTGGGATGACGCCTAGTCATAACTGAGTAGCACCAAAGATATTTCCAGGATTGTATTCATATCTAGGGGCTCTTTCGAGAGTTTTGGGATTTGCTACCCTACCCATACGGTCAATCCCACCTGCGACTGTTCCCCTGAGAATTGATTATATTGAGGTGACCTTAGTGGGCTTACCTAGGATATCGAGGGGGTACTTTGCAGGGGTTATTCTGTGGGTGTCCTAGCCAGGTTGGGGTTGGACAGCACAGTCGCTTTACGCGTTGAAGCTGAGGGCCACAATAATTGGTTACGTACCTCTGCTTATTGTGTATGGGAGTCTCAAGCCTCTCCTAGGAAAGACATACCTACTTCATTCGGGAGATCATTTATCCAGCCCTTGTTTGCTTGCATTTGGCTTTAGATTTTATTAGTGATTGCTCTGTGCATGATAGTTGGCCTAGGGTTTACATAAATAGAGAGTCTTTTCTATTTTTTTTGACTCATTGTGGATTCGGGTGTGGCTCCTCGTTGTTCTCGTCGTTTAGCAGGAATTCCACCTTCTAATTCTCCTCCTCCTTTGGGAGAGAGACCTAGATAGTCCAGGAGGACTATTTCGCACATTGATTCACATACCATGGGAGCCCATTTAGAAGGTATTCCTGAACCACCTTCTCCCATTCATGTAGATGATGGGGAGTTTACTCCTACTTACGATCCTTCACCCGACTTGGCTGAGTTAGGCCTTATGATTTCTGAGATAGGAACCATGCGAAATAGACCTACTCACTCTATGGTTGATTCCCCATTGATGCGTTACCGGTATGGAATTCCGGAGGATGCCGAAACCCATTTTGAACTCGCCAGCACTAGCTATGGTAGTTATGGCATGTCTGGTTTTCCTACGCATGATTTGGCATTTCATGTTGAATCTGAATTAGAGCCTAACACTATGCATGGGGGCACTCTCATTCCTTACCATGCAGAGAGGTTTGGGAGCACTAGTCACATTGCACCTTCCATCCCGGTGGTGGAAGTTACATCACATGTCCCTCCTAAGTCTAGGGTTAGCGATCCGAGACGAGTGACGATAGGGAATAGCACGTACATTATTACTCAGATTCCTTCATCCTCGATACCTAGTTCTTCAAATGTTCATCCTCCACCTTATTCGCGTGGTCCTTTGAGCCAGCACATGGCTATGATTCAGGTCTGTACTGTGGTTACTAGACTGATTGTGTCTCAGGTTTACATACCGCTCGTTGCTTCGGGAGGTTATGTTCATACTTCTAGAGGTTATGTTACTACTTTCGGGGCATATATTCCTACTTCCGAAGCATATCTTCCTACCTATGGAGTGTCTCATGGGGCATCGCATGCGATGACTTATGGACCCTATTATGGGACGCAGTATGGACAAGGTTCTTCACCTTACGGGGGTGGGTATCACCAACCTACTTACTCTCCTAATTATGGATTTGTAGCTCCTACTAGTCAAGGTCCACCACACTATGGTGCTTTCACGCCACCCTATATGGGTCATATAGGAGGAGGGCACTATGCCCAAGGCCATGGTGGTAATCAAACCTATATGAATCATGGAGCGACCCATCGACCTCATCATCCTATGCTCCCTTTCCTCGTGACGCTCAATATTCCTGACTTGTCGAGATTGAATAACGATCCTGTAGCTCATGACCCAGCTTGGCCGGCTGTCCCTACCAATATTGCTTCGGACATACCTAAGTTCAAGGAAAAACCAGGAGAGGATCCGAGTGAACACATTACTACGTTTCACCTGTGGTTCTCTTTGAATTCCTTACATCAGGACTCAATCCGTTTGAGACTATTTCAACGCACCCTTACAGGGCTTGCCGCGAAATGGTATATAGAGTTACCTAGGGGAGCTTTTGCTTTGTTCGACGACCTTGCGATGAATTTTCTTAATCACTTCCAGCTACCAGTGCATTATGACATTGGTACTTAACTCTTGTCAGCATTTCGGCAAGATAAAGCCACACATATCTCTGATCATATTCAAGAGTGGCGTAGACGGAAGAGGTTAATTAAATCCTTTATACCGTCGAAGTTCCTCCTCGAGTGGTTCCTCAATTCGTTATTGCTATATATAGCGAAGGATGTTTCCACATCCAAAGTGCAGAATGAGGAACAAGAAATTTTTAAGGCACAGGAACTGGACTTGATCTATGCTCAGTCCGATTTGTTATATGAGATTATTCCCAATGCTCCACATTCAAATTTCGACCCCAAAGTCAAACCTAGACCACATGCCGATGGCATTATGGGTTGTGCAAGTGCGAAACCTGTGGATTCAGTTGCAAAACAAGTTAGTCAATTGTCAATCAACCAATCTGCTTCGGGACAAGCTACGGCTTCGTCTCAACCCGCCCAAATGATGAGTGTAATTTCTGTGCAATCGTCAGACCAGAAGGGTAACCAGCAACCCAGATGGAATAGAAAAAAGGGTAAAAATAATTGAAGGGTGGGAATAAGAATGAGAATGCTAATAGTAATGACAAGAATGGTTGAAATGCTGGGGGGGACAAGCAAGCTAAATGTAAGGTTAAGTTCCCTTGCAAGTTATGTAAGGACGATCACCTCACTTACCTGTGCCCTCGTATTGAGGAAGCTTCAAGATTCTTGGCACAAGGCCCAGCTGTGCTAACTAATGCTTTACCGCATAATCAAAATATGAACTCAAAGTCCCATGATCATTCTAGTGATGATCATGATGCGAAGGAGAGTAGTGGTCATGGGTGCATTAACATGGTCCGTGCTGTGAAAGTTGTGACCCGTGCGAAAGATTATGGTTCGTTACAACCCAGCCTAGGCAAAGAACCTGATCCACCAGGGTCCCCTTTGCGCATTGAGAAACCTATGGATAAACCTAAGACTGCACCTCACATTCCTAAGGGAGTCCTTAAGAGTTCATGGCATAATCCAAATGCCCAAGCTACCCAGAACTATTCGTTGTCAAGGATTTGGGCCACACTCCTTGTGCGATGTCTGCATTGGAAGTGCTTCAGAGTTGTCCTTCGTAAAGGAAGGCGTTGCTTTCTGCCCTTGGTGTGAATGATGATGATTCTTCCTCCGTGATCAAATTCGAAACCGCAATACTTTAGCCTTGCTTTCCCTACTATGTGTCTCTTTTGATTCATGTAGAATGTCTTAATATGATCATCAAGTGCACTGTGATTGACGAGGGGGCTGCTGCTTTTGTGATGTCTTTATCCTGTTGGAAAGGTCTGGGTTCTCTTGAGTTGTCTAAATCAATGACCATGTTAACTGTGTTCGATGGGAGATCTTTTAGACCGCACAACATCCTTCCTTCCCTTAAAGTCCATTTGGGAGGGAAGACTGTTGCGATGGAGGTCGAGGTGGTTGATTCTCCCCTTGACTACAATCTCTTGCTGGGTAGGAACTGGATGTACAGTATGCAAGCCATTGCTTCTTCCTTGTTCTGTGTTGTATGCTTTCCACATAATGGGAAGATCGTAACGATTGATCAAATGACACTCAAGAATCTGTCTGTTACCACATCTTTGGGAGCTTCAATCTTGATCGTTGAGCACTCTCAGCTGGCAACTGGGAGTGTGGGTGTAGGCATGTATCCCTCCCTCATGGGAAGCTTTAGTTGTCTTGCACCAATCCTTATGATAGGATCCAGTTTCGATGAGGCTTCAACATCTATGAGATCGATGTCTTTTCACACGAGTCATATGGAATATCCTTGGATTCTTCCTACACCGAGTACTTCAAGTGAGCCCATCGTGACGGACGTGTCGTTGCCTGCAGCTATGGTATCTTATCAAGCTAATCTCAAGTGTGTTGTAGAGCCTAGTCCTTCCTCTTCGCGGATGGAGGAGGAGGACCCTTATGTGCTGTCGGCATGGGCAATACAGTATTCTCATGCACACGACTTCCTTGATACAGTTGTCCCTTCAGATGAAGCGATTATTGAGGCTATGTCGAGAGTTGAGCCACCATGGGAGGAACTCCATCATAGATCGTACTTTCTTCCAGAGCTTGACCGCTTGGAGTGTGAGGATTTTAGGGAGGTTCTTAGTCAGATATTTGGTAGTCCTATGGTTTCATTAAGCTCTCCTAGTCTGATGGCTGATGGAAACATGGAGAACATATCTTCAATGATTCCTATCAACATCTCTCGCAATCCTGGCACGATAGAGAATGTCTATATTGGGGTGGAATGTTCCCATGCTGAGATTCTTGAATACACCGAGCTATTTAAGGAATTTTGTGATATTTTTGCTTGGTCTTATGATGAGATGCTAGGTATTGACCCTTGTATTGTCGAGCACGAGATTAAGACTTACCCCAATGCTGATCCTATTCAACAACGTTTACGTGCAGTGAATCCTAGGAAAGCACATGCGATTAAGGCAGAGATATAGAAGCTATTGAAATCCGGTTTCATCTATCCCATTCCCTTGATGGAGTGGGTTTCAAACCCCGTTCCAGTAGATAAGAAGCAGGGAACAATCTGCATATGTACTGATTTCCATGATTTGAATCATGCTTGTCCTAAGGACAATTTTCCCACACCATTTATTGATCAGATTTTGGATGAGTGTGAGGGTAGCGAGGTGTTCTCCTTCATGGACAGCTTTTCTGGATATAATCAGATACAGATTAAACCTGAGGACCAACATAAGACTGCATTTATTTGTCCTTGGGGAATGTTCGCATATCGAAAAATGCCTTTCGGCCTTAAAAATGCCAAAGCTACATTTCAGCGGGAAATGACCTTGATCTTCCACGATCTCAAGTCAATTATCGAAGAATTTTTGGATGACCTTGCTTCTCATTATCACATGAGAATGCATCATCCCTATCACTTGATATTGGTATTTGAAAGATGCCAGCACTATTTGGTTAGATTAAATCCTCATAAGTGCATCTTTTGTGTGAAGTCAGGGTGTTTGTTAGGATCCATTGTTTCTAAAGAGGGTATAAGAGTCAACCCTTTGAAGGTTGAGGCAATACTTCAGTTGTCTTCCTTGAAGAATATCCATCATCTTCAGTGTTTGCAAGGCATGGAAAACTTCTTATGAAGATTTGTTGTCAACTTTGCCAATTTGACTAGAGGCTTCATGCATCTCTTGAAGAAGGACACCCCCTTTTATTGGGATGAGCGATCCTAGGAGTCCTTCGATGCACTCAAACAAGCCCTAGCATCGGCCTCAGTGATTAGTCCCCCGAACTATAGCCGTGATTTTCTATTATATGTGGCTGCATCATTAGAGACGATTGGTATGGTTTTGGTTCAAGAGGATGAGGAGCTCCAAGAGCAAGTCATATATTATTTGAGCTAGAACCTTATTGACGCGGAGATTCATTATTCTCATGTTGAGAAGCTTGCTTTAGCTACCGTACATGCGGTTCAGTGGTTGAGACATTATATTCTCCTTTGCCAGACCTTGGTTGTAGCCCATATCAATCCATTTCAATTCATCCTCACCCGAAGGATGATTGGGGGAAAATATAATAAATGGATTGTCATTCTGCAAAAATTCGATCTCGACTTTGTTTCGGTAAAATCGAAGAAGTCTTTAATTTTTGGAGAGCTTATATCAGATTTCTTGAGCGAGGCCGAGGAGTTGGTTTGTGAAGATACATTTATCGATGAACAAATCTTCTTAATCTCAATGTTAGACCCATGGTATGGGGATATCATAATATATTTACAAACATTGAATACCCTTACTCACCTCTCGTGAGATGAACGACGATGATTACGTCACTTCTTTGAGAACTACCTCATAGTGGATAACACTTTATACCGCCATGGGGTAGATTCCATTTTACGACATTGTTTAACTCATGATGAGGCTGAGGTAGTGCTGAATGATTGCCATGGAGGGGCGTGTGGTGGTAATTTATCTGGGCTTTCTACAGCTCAAAAGATTTTAAGAGCGGGTTATTTCTGGCCGTTGATCTTTAAGTATTGTGTTGATGCATTCAAGAGGTTCCATCCTTGCCAGGTGTTTGCATGTAATATGCGCTTGAAACATACCCTGTTACATTCCATTATCACCGCTAGTCCCTTCACTAAGTGGGGGCTCGATTTTATGGATTGCAACCCAGCTTCAGCTGGGGGGCACCATCATATTATAGTGGTTGTTGATTACTTCATGAAATGGGATGAGGCTATGCCTACAGTAAAATCTAACGGTGAGACAACTGCTCACGTTGTATTCAACCAAATTATTACTCGGTTCAGGATTTCGAAAGAGCTTGTCACTGACCATGGCTCGCACTTTCAAAACCGTATGATGGAAGAGTTGGCATCGAAGTTAGGGTATAAGCAAGAGCATTCCTCTTCTTACTACCCTCAAGTGAATGGACAGGTAGAGGGAGTGAATAAATCACTCAAATCCATTCTCCAACGAACCATTGCACAAAGCAAGAACAATTGGCACATCATGTTATATCCTGCTTTGTGGGCATATCAAACCACTATTAAGACTGCCACTAGGTTTTCTCCATATCAACTTGTAAATGGAGTGGAGTCGATATTGCTGGTTGAATGTGAGATTCCTTATTTGAAGCTAGCTATAGAACTCTTACCGGACACTTCCCCATTGGAGGAGCATTTGGTTCACCTTGAGCAACTTGATGAGCAGCGTCGGGACGCCTTGGTGGCTGTAGAAGTCAATAAACATCGTGTAAAGGTCCAGTATGATAAGTCTGTCCATCCAAGGAGGTTTAGTGAAGGAGACTTGGTCCTTTTGTGGGACCAATCGAAAGAACCCTTGGGGGTAGGGAAATTTAATCCTATGTGGCGTGGTCCTTACATGGTCAAGCGTGTGTTAGAGAAGGGTGCGTATGAGTTAGTGGATTATGAAGGAACGACCTTGGTGAAGCCTAGAAATGGGCTCTATCTCAACAATACTATGCATGATCTTCATCCAAGGCTACTTATTATATATTATTGTATAGCTTTGCATAGTTAGGTCTTTTTCTTATTGTGATCAGGTTTGTGATTAGTTTTTGTTTCTTTTGGCAGATGTCAATGGAATCTTCCACCTACATAGGATTCGTGGATGGTGCAAGCCATCACACTCAACACTCAGCCTCTGCTGCTTGGGTGATTTATACTCCTATCAGTCAGGTACTGTCTTCAGGAGGCATATGTCTATGGCCATCTTCCAACAATGTTGCTGAATATAGTGTCGTTATCGAGCTTCTACGAGATGCCATTTCACATGGTGTTCTCTCTCTTGAGGTACGTCTTGATTCGGAGTTAGTAGTGTCATAGCTCAATGGTTTGTACCATGTTAGAGATCTAGCGTTATTGAGAAGATTCTTATGTGTGAGATTGTTAGAACAGAAATTTGATAATATAACATATATACATATTCCAAGAAATAATAATCAAGTTGTTGATTCATATGCTAACTACGTGTTAGATTGGCATTTGTTTCATTCATAATAAATTAATCACAAGCACAATTTTTACACATGTAGATAAATAAACCGATCACCATAAAACTTTTTTACGTCCAAAATGTGATAATACATAGTGTCATGATACAAAATTGGGGCTTTCGAGCCACCAGCATATAATACATGGTAGTACAAAATACATATACTCCCAGGTGTCTAATCCTATGGAGGAGGAGGAGGGTTGTGATCATGGAAGGTCACTATGGCTCTAGCTAGCCGTCGAAATAATCACACCCATGCGCATGGTACACCCACCACCTGCCGCTGCATAGCCTCAGGCAAGTCCTTGACTTGCGCCATGGGAACCCTATGTGTCAGTCTTACAAAATTGGTATGAATGCTCTGGAGCGTTCGCTCCACATCCACACCTGTGATGTCATCTCCTCTTCCCCTCCATCTATGATGAGGAAAGCCTTCTGGCCACTGTGGTCCCACATCTACACACAAACGGTAGATGTCACTATGTATTATCACGCAAAAATATGTCTTTTTGATTCCATATAATCAAGAAAACACAAAAAAATGAAATAACTCAAAATTTAAAAAGAGAGGGTCGAGATTCGTCACCTATATCGCCATATGCTGATCCTGGTGGTAGCGGCATGTCCGGGTACCCCAAAAAATCTAGCCCTGCATAGGGGTAGTCATCGATGGAAACTATCTATCGTCGCCACCACGGAAAGAAGTCAGCTGGATATGGGTTGGCCACCCTACCACCCCCCAGTCTACACATAGCATCTGCCCAATGCCGTTGGGCTGGATCTCGAACTTCATGAAGAGAAATGTCCACTCTAGGGCTCAATCCTGGAACACACTCGAAGAAAAACGTGCTCAAAATACTGCTGAACCCGAAGTTTCGCACTCTAGCTGCCTTACACTCACTGAGCTAATGTTTCATGTTGCTCAGTAGTGTAGTGCTCTAGTCATAGATCGTGGGTCTCATGCACTCCACTGCATAGAACATCAGAGGCCGTGAGGCCTGGTGAAGTCATGCCAAGCCGGCTATCCTGCCCAATGTCAATAATATGGCCTTTAGGCCCAGCACCTATATAGCGTTGGTAGGGACCTGACTCCCCACCTTCTCTGTGTCTGGATAGTAGTACACCACAATGTACTTGTCGGTAATCAGGCCACCTCCTGGCCCACCACGAGAATGAAGGTTCACCACTTCCCCTCATCTAGAAAGCCCAGTAATGAAGTATATGTCCTTCACCTCTATGGTGAGGGACATCCCATCTATATGGAAGGACTCCGAGTATGGATCCCAGTAATCCACCAACATCTGTAATAGTCTTGGTTTGGCCCTCAAACAACCAAGACACCAAAAACTTGTAGAGTATGCATGCACATGGAGCTTGTTGAGCCATTAGATCGGCCCTTACTGCTTCCTCTACCTCACCATGTTCACGCTCTCTCCACTCTAGGACCATCCTACACAAGAAATTGCAAATTTTCCCATTAGTTTATTGAAAAAACCATATGCACGGCCTAATACATGATTGTTTTCAAAACAACCGGGTATGTACGTGAGTTTGAGGGCATTTTCTGTGTATATCCAGCCCTATTTGCGGAAAAAACTTCGACTTCTGCGCGCGCTGTAGCGCCCATTTTAGGTTGTCCTAGAAAGCTTAATTGACCTTAGAATTTCATAAAAATTGCATCAAAATGAAAGAGAAGAGCATGAGTGAATACCTGGAAGAAACGGTAGTGGATTCCGCCGGCTAGATCTCCTGGAATTCGTTGTTGAAAATCAGAGCTCAAATGGGTAAAAGTTTCAAATGTTTTATAATATTTTAAATTGTTTACTATTTATGGAAAATTTTCAAATATTTGAAAATTTTTACCCCCTTGCCTATAGTTTCAACATTTTCTAACCATTTTGGACCATTTTTGACATAATTCATGATGTAGAGGACCTTTTTCAATGCCGTTTCAGTCATTGGATTGACCCGCTCATGTCGATCTCAGGTATCATATCTAAACTACCATATAGGTTAGGTTTCATCACCGTATGCATTTTTCATAACCTTATGACCATCTCATCATGACCTTAGGTACGAACCCACTCTGTTATGTCACGGAACCTTCTTGTTGTTTTAGAAGTGGCATGATATGAGTGGTAGAGCTCCACCTTACATGGGTACCCTAGTTAGTGCTTTATTTGCATTTGGTGCCCATGCTGATGTTTTCTCTTTTAGGGTGTGGGAGTCCATTGTATAGTACCGCCATGACATTTCGCAAGAGCCTCATACTCCTCTTGATCTTTTGCTGGCCTATTCCCCTCAGGACTCCCTCATGTCAAGTTGTGAATGCATTATCATGAGCTTTGCCCACCTTATTGATACTTATGTTGGCTTCCCTGACACTACGTTTCATTCATATAGCCCAAGCTTGTCTCATGTCTAGCCATGCAGAGCCATTTTTTATATCCTTCGCAGCTTGTTTCCCTTTTTACCGGGAGGGGATTTTCCCCCGAGTGTTGATATCCTACACATGTATCCTTGCATTGAGCATAGGTATGTTCCACTTCTTGGAACTAGTTTGTTTGCCCTTATGACACTCGTCTCCTCCTAGTATGTAACTATAAAGCTATTTTATTCTTTTTTCAAGCTTTTTAAATAACTAAAAAAGCCCAAAAAAAATTTAAAAAAAAACAAAAAGCCGGACAAGGAAAGATGTTATCTGTGGCAGCTATCGAGTCGTGTCGCCTTCGAACAGAGCACTGTATATCACATCCATTGGTTGGGTTATAGTTTGAATTTAGGATATGTACTTGTTTATCTGAGTTTATCTCCATCGACTGGTTAAGCTTCCAGTTCCTATGAAGCCTCTGTCAATGCCTCCTAGCTCGCAGAGATGTCCGAGCTTGTATATCGAGTCTGTGCTGCCTTTATTCAGTCACCATACACTGTTATGCTCTTGCTTGAACGAAGTTGAAGCTTGAGTCAACCATTCCTCAGTTCTCTTGACTTTGCATGTCAGCCATTCCCAGTACAGTTACTGGTTCATGCACCTTATGATCGAGTCCTTCCACATTATACAGCTTTGTTGAGTACCTTGTGTTGGATGATGGGGGATTCCTAAATGCCCTCCTTCCAACGGATTTCATCCCATCAACTTCAGATCATTTATTCTGGGATTGGAATCTAGAGCCATTTTGAGTGCCTTGAGACTTGCAGTCATCAGTGGTAGGTTCTCTCGCCATCGACAGTTTTTGGGAATACATCAATGTCCCCTAATAGATGGATCCTCTCAAGTGTTTGACCTCAACACATTTATTCACACTTGTTAGTTTGCACTCTAGTACCTTGATTGAAATTTTCATCATCGGTGGGTGATCTCGCGTCTGTTAACGGTATATATTAATGATCGGTAATCAGACGATGGACTACTGTGTTCGACCTCAACACCTCTATTCACATAGTAGGAAATGTACTTGTAGTGGTTTGTGTAGAAGACTTTCCATATTGGTGGCATCTCTTATATGCTACCTCCTTGATCGTGCCAATGTTCATGAGATTTCAGCTCTCGTGACTTGATTCTAGTATATGTCAGATATTTCCAACCACTATGGAGATATTGATCTGTTATATATCTTCAACCATTATCGAGATCATGGTCCTTTGTACATCTTCATCATGGAGATTCTGATCTATGTATATTGTATGTGGCAATGACCACTAATGTGATATCTTGTATCATGCCTAGTCATGGTCATTGTACTCTTATGTATCCGGGACTGCTATATGTATTTGTAGTTATGTGCAGAGTTGTATTATTGTACTATGCTGATTGGGTGGTTGGTCTTCCATTTTGGATACTTCATCACTCCACTTCTGGGATGGACTTATAATGTATTTCGGCCATCATATGACTCCTATGACCTCACAAATTAGGGGGCATCTGTTATAGCTGATTTCACCACTCCAGGTGAATCACACTTTGTATGGCCTTCCCCTGTCCCACTACAGACTCCTTAGACCCCATGGACCATTTTTTCCCTTTGATGTTTCCTTGACCATCCCTAAAAACATGTGAAAAGTGATACATGCGACTTTTAAACTTATAAGCACATAGATACACAGGTTTGACCACTAAAACCGTGTACATCGGGATGTGTACAAAATCCAAATCCTTTTGGAGTTTTCCTTGACATGGATCTGACTCACTTGACTCCTGGCCTTCCCTATGCCTTGAGATCACTCGGATTCGACCTTTCATTACCCATTTGAAAAGCTATATAAGGAACCCCTTGGTACATTGAAGGCATAAGAGAGAATTGAGAGCAAATAAACTATAGTCCATTGTTGCTAGAACTTATGCTTGAGTCTGCATCCCTTTGTCCCTTGGAGCACTTTTGTGTTCTTCCCAAGCTTGCCTTTTTCTTGTGAGCTTGCTATCGAGAGATGGAGGATTGAAGTGGTGGAGGCCCAAGTGGGGGATTCAGTTTCTCCAGTTCACAGACGTGCCGACAGAGGTTGTATCTTATAATCTCTGATTTATATTAATAGGAATATCTTTTCCTGTCCAATAATGTGTGTTTGAATGAATATTTTATCCATTGGATTATGTCAAATGCTTATACATGATTGATTATATATGATAGAATATATCTAATACCATGATATATAGAATGCTTGTATTGATTACTTGTTGTTGAGAAAGTAATCTATCAATTCAAGCTGATGTTGGAAAGCTCAACGGGGATCTACTTCAACCGTCCGGAATAAGGTATGAGGTCTGATCCTTTAGTGTTAGAAATTTAATTTCTATTGCATATTGGAAAGGATTGATTTCTGGAGTCAAGCTATCTGTTGTAGTACCCCAAGGCGACACGACAGACAGCTTGACTCTAGAAATCAATCCTTTTCAATATGCAATAGAAATTAAATGTCTAACACTAAAGGATTAGACCTCGTACCTTATTCCGGACGGTTGAAGTATATCCCCATTGAGCTTTCCAACTTCAGCTTGAATTGATAGATTACTTCCTCAACAACAAGTAAACAATACAAGCATTCTATATATCATGGTGTTAGATCTATTCTAGCATATATAATCAATAATGTATAAGCATTTAACATAATCCAATGGATAAAAAATTCATTCAAACACACATTATTGGACAGGAAAAGATATTTCTATTAATATAAATCAGAGATTATAAGATACAACCTCTGTCGGCATGTCTGCGAACCAGAGAAACTGAATCCCCCACTTGGGCCTCCACCACTTCAAGCCTCCATCTCTTGATAGCAAGCTCACAAGAAAAAGGCAAGCTTAGGAAGAACACAAAAGTGCTCCAAGGGACAAAGGGATGCAGACTTAAGCATAAGTTTCGGCAATAATGGACTATAGTTTCTTTACTCTCAATTCTCTCTTATGCCTTCAATGTACCAAGGGGTTCCTTATATAGCTTTTCAAATGGGTAATGAAAGGTCGAATCCGAGTGATCTCAAGGCATAGGGAAGGCCAGGAGTCAAGTGAGTCCGATCCATGTCAAGGAAAACTCCAAAAGGATTTGGATTTTGTACACATCCCGATGTACACGGTTTTAGTGGTCAAACCTGTGTATCTATGTGCTTATAAGTTTAAAAGTCGCATGTATCACTTTTCACATGTTTTTAGGGATGGTCAAGGAAACATCAAAGGGAAAAAATGGTCCATGGGGTCTAAGGAGTCTGTAGCGGGACAGGGGAAGGCCATACAAAGTGTGATTCACCTGGAGTGGTGAAATCAGCTATAACAGATGCCCCCTAATTTGTGAGGTCAGAGGAGTCATACGATGGCCGAAATACATTATAAGTCCATCCCAGAAGTGGAGTGATGAAGTATCCAAAATGGAAGACCAACCACCCAATCAGCATAGTACAATAATACAACTCTGCACATAACTACAAATACATATAGCAGTCCTGGATACATAAGAGTACAATGACCATGAATAGGCATGATACAAGATATCACATAAGTGGTAATCGCCACGTACAATATACATAGATCAGAATCTCCATGATGTAGATATACAAAGGACCATGATCTCCATAATGGCTGAAGATATATAACAGATCAAGATCTCCATAGTGGCTGGAAATATCTGACATATACTGGAATCAAGTCACAAGAGCTGAAATCTCATTAACACTGGCACCATCAAGGAGGTAGCATATAAGAGATGCCACCAATATGGAAAGTCTTCTACACAAACCACTACGAGTACATGTCCTACTATGCAAATAAAGGTGTTGAGGTTGAACATAATAGTCCATCGTCTGATTACCGGTCATTAATGTATACCGTTAACAGACGCGAGATCACCCACCGATGATGAAAATGGGAATCAAGGTACTAGAGTGTAAACTAACAAGTGTGAATAAATGTGTTGAGGTCGAACACTTGAGAGGATCCATCGATCAGGGGACATTGATGTATTCCCAAAAACTGTCGATGGCGAGAGAACCTGCCACTGATGACTGCAAGTCTCAAGGCACTCAAAATGACTCTAGATTCCAATCCCAGAATAAATGATCTGAAGTCGATGGGATGAAATCCACTGGAAGGAGGGCATTTAGGCATCCCCCATCATCCAACACGAGGTACTCAGCAAAGCTGTATAATGTGGAAGGACTTGATCATAAGGTGCACGAACCAGTAACTGTACCGGGAATGGCCAACATGCAAAGTCAAGAGAACTGAGGAATGGCCAACTCAGGCTTCAACTTCCTTTGAACAAGATCATAACGGTGTATGGTGACTGAATAAAGGCAGCACAAACTCGATATAAAAACTGGGACATCTTTGCAACACAGGAGGCATCGACAGAGGCTCCATAGGGACTAAAAGCTTAACCAGTCAGTGGATATAAACTCAGATAAATGAGTACAGCTCCTAAAATCAAACTATAACCCAACCAATGGATGTGATATACAGTGCTCTGTTCGAAGGTGACACGACTCGACAACTTCCATAGATAACATCTTTCCTTGCTTGGATTTTTGGTTGGGTGGCTGGTCTTCCATTTGGGATCCTTCATCACTCCACTTCTGGGATGGACTTATAATGTATTTCGGCCATTGTATGACCCCTCTGACCTCACACATTAGGGGGCATCTGTTATAGTTGATTTCACCACTCCAGGTGAATGACACTTTGTATGGCCTTCCCCTATCTCGCTGCAGACTCCTTAGACCCCATGGACCATTTTTTGTCCTTTGATGTTTTTGACCATCCCTAAAAACATGTGAAAAATGATACACGCGACTTTTAAACTTATAAGCACGTATATACGTGGGTTTGAACACTAAAACTGTGTACATCGGGATGTGTACAAAATCCAAATCCTTTTGGAGTTTTCCTTGACATGGATCCGACTCACTTGACTCCTAGCCTTCCCTATGCCTTGAGATCGCTCGGATTCGACCTTTCATTACCCCTTTGAAAAGATATAGAAGAAACCTCTTGGTACATTGAAGGCATAAGAGAGAATTGAGAGAAAAGAAACTATAGTCCATTGTTGCTGGAACTTATGCTTGAGTCTGCATCCCTTTGTCCCTTGGAGCACTTTTGTGTTCTTCCCAAGTTTTCTTTTTGCTTGTGAGCTTGCTATCTAGAGATGGAGGACTGAAGTGGTGGAGGCCAAGTTCTTATGTGGCCAAAGGAAAAGACTATAGATGATGCAGTTGTGATTGGAGAGCAAGCGGGAGGATTATACAAGCTAAAGGGCCAACTAGAACAAGCCTTGGTCCATGACCCAGTAGAGACAAATGAAATTTGGCACAAAAGGCTTGTACATGTCCACCATAGAGCACTACCACTTGTAAGCAAAGCTATTGAAGGTCTTCCAGAAATACAGAAAAAGCATGAAGGTGTTTTCAAAGGATGTGCGAAAGGAAAGAACACAAAGAAGACATTTCCAAGCAGCGAGAGAAAGGAAAAAGGAATCTTGGAAATCATCCACTCCGATGTATGCGGTCCGATGTCATCCAGTTCATTGAGTGGGTATGTATACTATGTTTCTTTCATTGATGATTTTTCTAGGAAGACGTGGATATCCTTCTTGAAGAACAAAGATGAAGTATTCAGTAAGTTCAAGGAATTCAAAGCCTTGATCGAGAACCACATAGAAAAGAAAATCAAGACCTTTCGATAAGACAATGGCAAAGAATTCGCATCAAATGAATTCAAATAATTATGAAGAGAATTAGGGATTAAGAGGGAATTGACCACTCCACATAATCCACAACAGAATGGGGTTGCAAGAAGGAAGAATAGAACGATCATGGAAGCTGCAAGGGCAATGCTTCATGATCAAGATCTTCCCATGCATCTATGGGCAGAAGCTGCTAGGACAGCTATGTATGTACAAAACCATACTCCACATAGAGTACTTGAGAATAAGACACCTGAAGAAGTCTTCTCCAACAAGAAACCAGAAGTCAGTCATCTCAGAATATTTGGCTGTCCAGTATACATACACATTCCAAAAGAAAAGAGGACAAAGTTAGATCCTTCAGGAAAGAATGGTATATTTGTGGGACGTAACATTTCCCAGGATTCAAGAATATCAACATTAGCAGGGACGTAACATTTGTTGATGACTTAGATTACATCAAATCCAGAAAGAGATCTATTGAAGACCTTAAAGAAACAAAAGTACCAAAAATTCAAGATACAACTATGAATGACGCAACTCAAGAAGAAGATCGAGAAATAGAAAAACCCCAAGAACCTATAGATCCACCCCAGGAGAAGAATCCTCACAAGAGGAAACCTGTATGGGTATGAGAGGCTATCCAAGGTGCAAAAAGATATGGGGATCTAGAAGAAATGTAGAGATAGAGGAAGAGAACTAGTTCCTACTCCGAATATGTAGCCGTATTATGTGACATCATTGATAAAGAACCTTCCAACTATGAAGAAGTGGTAGAGAAGAAAGAATTGAAGGATTCTATGATCAAGGAGTACCAATCGATCATGAAGAATGATGTCTGGGATGTTGTCCCAAGACCAGAGGGGAAGTCTATTGTGACTTCCAAGTGGATCTATAATATTAAGCATGCTGCAGATGATAGCATAGAGAAATATAAAGCAAGAATTGTGGCTCATGGATTCTCCCAGAAAGAAGGAATGGATTATGAAGAAACTTTTGCACCTGTAGCCAGATACACTTCCATCAGATTATTACTTTCTCTAGCTACAGTAATGAAATGGAAGATACACCAGATGGATGTCAAGACTTCTTTATTGAATGGCATAGTGGAAGAGGAAGTGTATGTGGAGCAGCCACTCGGTTTTGAGACACATGATAGGGAAACTCATGTGTGTAAATTGAAGAATGCCCTGAATGAATTGAAATAGGCACCCAAGAAATGGTGTGGTAGAATTGATAGCTTCCTGACTAGTTTGGGATTTACCAAGATTAAAGCGGATTCCAACCTTTACTACAAGGTTGAAGAAGGGAACCTAGTGATACTCATATTGTATGTAGATGACTTGTTTGTAACAGGTGAGGATGGGTTGATTTCTTATACGAAGAGGAAGCTTGTGTAACATCCCTGACCCTCCAACCAGTGAAGAGGATGCTACCATCACGTTAACCATCCGGGAAACCAGCCCCATGAACATGTGAAACCATAAAATTGCTGAAATGCTGAAATAAAATGCTTGAACTAGACATGCATACATGATCATTTTTCATACACAACGGAAACAAAAATACGTTCATGCAAGCATTCAACATGTTCATCACATTCATTAAAAGAAAACATGATTGCAGAAGTAAAATAGACAAGATTACTTATCTTATGAAGAACTCGTTCCGCAACCAGCTACGTCACTGCAATGTTCCACCCAACCATAGGCTAGCGTGCTCCTTAATCTCTCAGCAACACTTCCACCCCTAAGCTAGGCATGATTCTCTAAGGAATAAGCAACACACAGGCTTACACATAGCCAAGGATACACAAACACACAGCCAAGCTAACACAGTTGGGTTTATCAGGCCATTAATAAGACAACCAAGCCAACATGGTTAGGTTTATCAGGCCATCCAGTAATTGGGAAAGGCTAAATGCTAAGCTGGTGAACCCATTATAGAGCTAGGAACACCTACACCAGAAATAGCCTGACTTCTAAGAAACCCACACACACCCAACACAAGGAATTAGTCCCTTCTCTGCTACACAGTCCCTCAGGCCCTGCCTTCCCTTCCAGTGCTATTCAGGGGTTGTGGAGAAGAAAGCCATCCCTATAGCTCTGTCTATGTGGTTTCCAACACACCAGGTTTATCAAGCAAACCAATCCCCCATCCCTACTCCCAACACAGTCTGAAGACCAACCATTGCACGCATGCAACTAATCAACAATTACAACTTAACAAGGGAAAACGACTCTAAACAGTCTGCGGCAGCCCCAAAGCGTAACAACATACACAACCAACAAACATAGGGAACATCATCCCGTTTTTCACAATCAAAGCCACTGGGGAAAACTTATGCAACCCACACTAGGGAAAGAAAATGCAGTCTCCCAACCTATGCGTGAGGGAAACTTGCACTAGAACCCAAATGTAAAGAAGACCACAACAATCACAATGTAAGGGAGACCACAGCAACACAACGAATCTTGAGGAGAATGGCGGCAACCATAACTCATGGGAAGAATAGTGGTCCCAATATCAACATCGAAATGATGGAAAATTACACGGCCATACCAGCCTGTAAGGATATCATACAGCCGAAAATGTGAATGGCCCTTCATAGGAAAATTGTGGATTAAAGAGCATGGCACCCAGCTCACTGTGTGTGTCAAAACAAGGAAAAATCCTGTGTGTGAGAATAATGAACAGATAATGGTACCTGCATGAGGATAATGAACAACTAAGGAAGAGAATGGCACCGTGGAGAGAATACAGTGTCCCCTAGAGTGATGGTAGTGGTTTTTTCTTGCCATCATGAGGTTCAATCCGCTGATGGAGTGTGCATGTGGGCAAGGACTAATAGTCCTTCCACACTCCACTTCCACCCATAACTGCCCCAACTAACAGCAATAGTTATTAATGGTGGTGGTTGGATAAAACAAGGAAAGATGACACATGGATTTTTACCCCATTGCCCAAGGTTTGACATCCCCCACCCTTATCCTTGTGAAAATCATGCCCCTTCTCAATATAGTTGCAGCGAATGTAGCTGGTTGCGTTATTTAATTAAAGATGCATATTTACATGATGACAAAACTCAATATATACGCCGCATGCCCCAATATACCATTTATGACAATTTAAATCCCAAACATAACATAACCAATCGATGGTGGGTCCTTGGCCTTTAGCTCCACACCATGATTATTACAATATATATGCATCATGTACATTCCATGCAAAGGGGTCAAGACTGGGGCGTTACATTCCCCTACCCCTTCAATAGCACTATCCTCAGTGCTTTACAAAATTTGAACAAAATTCTACATTGGTATCGCCTCAGTGTTCCGTAGAATTGAACAAAAATGGATGTGCCAACTACATGGCATCCTCTAGCTCCCATGTAGCCTCTTCAGGTCCGTAGTGCTCCCATTGCACCTTTACCTGAACTATGGCCCGATTCCGGAGCATTGTGACCTTCCTGTCGATGATTCACATTGGCTCGATTCGGAACTCTCCCTCGGGTTCCACCTGTATCACATCCCAATTTATCACATGGTTAGGATCATGTGCATATCTCTTAAGCAAAGAAACATGAAAAACATTATGAGCCCTAGTGCTAGTAGGCAATGCAAGTCTATATGCAACTGGCCCTATTCTTTGAAGCACTTCAAACAACCCACAGTATCTAGGTGACAACTTGGCACAACTTCCAAGATTCAAGGAACTCTTCCTTGCCCTCACTCTGAGGTAAACATGATCCCCAACTCTGAACTCCCTGTTCACCCTATTCTTATCTGCATAGATTTTATGTCTGTCTTGTGCTGCTTTTAGATTCTGCCTGATCTTTACAACTTCTTGCTCCATTTCCCTAAGCAATTCTGGTCCAAGCACAACCCTATTCACTGGATTATCCCAAGTCACTAGTGTCCTACACCTTCTTCCATACAAAGCTTCATACGGACTCATCCCCAAGGATGCCTGCTGTCCATTGTTATAAGCAAACTCTACCAAGTGCAAGTAATCTTCCCATTTGGTTGGTTTGTCCATTACATACATGCAAATAATATCTTCAAGCACCTGATTAACTCTCTATGTCTGTCCATCTGTCTGAGGATGGTATGCAGTGTTGAAGTTAAGCTTTGTACCCAAATCTGCAAACAACCCCTTCCAAAAGTTGGAAGTGAACTTCACATCTCTATTAGAGACTATTGCCTTCGGCAATCCATGCAATTTAAATATCTCCTTCATGAAGATATTTGCAATGTCATCAGTCTTATGCATAGACTTAACCGATATAAAATGCGCTACCTTTTTCAATTTGTCCACCACAACCATGATGGAATCATGTTGTCTCCAAGTCATCGGCAATCCTGTAATAAAATCCATGGAAATAACTTCCCATTTCCATTCTGGAACTGGAAAAGGTTGCAACAAACCTACAGGGTGTTGATGCTCAACCTTTACCTGTTGACATTTCATACACCTTGAAATGTACGTAGCCATATCCTTTTTCATTCTTGGCCAAAACTACTTCTTTCTAGCTGTAGCAATTGTCTTCTGATATCCTAGGTGAACAGAATACGGAGCTTGATGGATTTCATCCATAACAACTATCCTCAAATCTGCTACATCTGGAATATAAATTCTACCTTTATAAGCAAGAAGTCCATCTTCTTCCAATTTATATCCCTCATACCTCTTCTCAATACTTTGCTACTGCAATTTGTCTTTTACCTGCTCATACAATTCATCTCTAGCAGCATGACTAATAATCTGCTACCTCAAATCTGATTAGAAAATACTAAGAGATGCCACATGCATTTCCTACACCTTCCTGCTAAGTGCATCAGCTACCTTATTTTCCTTTCCCTTTATGTGCTTGATTTCAAAATCAATCTCACATAAAAATTCCAGCCATCTTGCATGCCTAGCATTTAGAGTAGGCTGATCAAATAGATACTTCAGTCCATAGTGATCTGTTCTGAGCTCAAATCTCCTACCCATCAAGTAATGTCTCCACATCTTGAGAGCATGTACTATGGCTACAAGCTAGAGATCATGAGTGGCATAGTTCTTCTCATGTTCCTTCATCTTTCTCGACTCATAACATATCACGTGGTTGTCCTACATAAGGACTCCTCCAAGCCCTTGTCTACATGCATCGGTACACACCACAAAGTCTTTCTCTGGATTTGCAACCTTCAATACTGGTGTACTGGTGAGAAGATTCTTCAACCGCTGGAAGCTTTCTTCACACCTTGATGTCCATTCGAACTTCATCCCCTTGTTTTGCAAGGAAGTGATGGCATGTGCAACTTTGGAGATCCCTCAATGAATCTCCGGTAGTATCTTGCAAGTCCCATAAAAGATCTTACATCTATCACATTTCTTGGAGTAGGCCAATAAATAATGGCTTCAATCTTTTCAGGGTCCAATATACCCTTCTCTGAGATAATGTGACCCAAATACTGAATTCTATCTCTATAGAAGTCACACTTGCTTAGTTTTGCATACAACTGGTGCTCCCTAAGCAATTGCAATGTCAACCTCAAATGCTCTTCATGCTCCACCTCATTCTTAGAATAAATAAGGATGTCATCAAGGAAAACAAGAACAAACTTGTCCAAATATTTGTTGAAGACACTATTCATAAGGCACATAAATGTAGCTGGTGCATTTGTGAGACCAAAGGGTACCACTACAAACTCATAATGTCCATACCTCATCCTGAAGGCTATCTTATGAATGTCTTCATCCTTGATTCTCACCTAATGGTAACCAGACCTCAAGTCGATCTTGGAAAATACCCTTGCTCCCCTCATTTGATCAAAGAGGTCATCGATCCTAGGCAAAGGATATTTATTCTTCACAGTAACCTTGTTCAACTGTCTGTAATTGATACATAACCTGAGTGTACCATCTTTATTCTTTACAAATAGAACTGGTGCTCCCCAAGGAGACACACTTGGTCGGCTATACTTCTTTTCCAACAACTCTTGCAGTTGCATCTTCAACTCTAGCATCTCTGGTGTACTCATCCTGTAGGGTGCCTTGGACACTGGTGTTGCTCCTGGCACAAGTTCAATTGTGAAATCAATGTCCCGCTTTGGGGGAATCCCTGGAATCTCATCAAGAAACACATCCCTGAATTCCTGTAACACCTGATAGTCCTACAACCTAGGAGTTTCATCTCCTGATGCTTCCAAAATATGAGCTGCATACAACTGGCAACCTTTCCTATAAAACTTCTTTAACTGCATTGCTGAAACCTGCCTTACTGAAATCACCTTTGAAATACCTTTCACAACTACTATGCTCCCTTCTTCATCCATGCATTCAAAAGTCTTATTGTAACAATCAAGCTTTACTCTGTGAGATTCTAACCAATCCATTCCAATGAGAACATCATAGGAACCAAGCGGTAGAACATTCAGATTTACACAAGTGACCAATATATTCATGACCAATGGACATTTCTCTACCACTTCACTTACTTTTCTCTAGTTCCAGTGACTAGCTGAACTAACCAAGATTTCCTATGCTTTGCCTTCTGAAAAGCACAAAATATCCACTACTCTAGGGGTAATGTAACTATGAGTAGAACCAGGGTCAATCAAAATAAAAATAGATTGCTCAACAATATTACCTGCTACTTCAACCACAGTTGACTGGTGATCTTCCTGGCGGTCCTCCACTACTGCATAAATCCCATGGACTGCCCTTGCTACTTGACCCACTGTTTCTACTTCTTGAATGTTATAAGTTGGCCTTGAAATCTCATTCTCGAGTGGACAATTTCTGCACATGTGGGGTCCTCTACATTTCCAACATTGAAGTGGCCCTCTATTCTGTTGTGGATCTTTAGGATTTTCTCCTATCACTCCAACTGGCTTACTCGCAACTTGAGATGGCTACTTTTGCTGATTCCTGAAGTTAGAAGGTTTGAAACCTTTCTTTCTTTGGTCAAAATTCTCGTTCTTCTTGTCCTTCCATGCCTTATGGTAATCCGGCTTACCTTTTATTTGCTCATAGGAATACTTAGCCTTTCTTATTGCTTCTTCAAGAGTTCTAGGTTCATAAAACACAATTATATCTTTGTAAGACTGAGGTAATCCACTCAAAAAATGTTGGACCTTCACTTTTTCATCTCTGATGTACCGGACATACCTCAACAGCTCCAAAAACTTATTTGCATACTCTTCCATGGTTTGCTGTCCCAATCTCAGCTCATGGAACTCCTTAATCGTGTTATCATAATACCTGTCAGAGAGGTATTTCTGCTTGAAATACTTCTTGAACTATTTCCACTTAAGTCTCCTTTCACTGATCCTCTTTACTTGCTTGAAGTGTTCCCACCAAATGGATGCTCTTCCATTCAGATTGAATATGGCAACTCTTGCCTTCATGTTTCTTGAATAATCATGCACTTGAAACTACTTCTTTATCCCAAGGAGCCAAGCTTCAGCCTCTTGTCCAGTCTTTACCTCACCATCAAATGTGGGAGGTTTAGCTTTCTTAAATTCATCTCGAGAGTGATCCCTATGGTGTCTCTTTCTTTTTCTTTTATGAGAAGAAGAACTTGAATCCCCGCTGGATTCTTCAGATTCATATGATCCACTAGAAGTTATTCTCTTTCTCCTAGTATTGCTCTTACTACCTTATGGTCTTGCTGTACCTCGCCCAGAGTCTATCTTTTTCTGTAATTCTATCAAACTTTGCAACATTGTAGCATTCAACTGATGCTGCTCTTCCTGGGCTTTGATCAAGCTTCTCATGGTGGCTGCAACATCTGATGGTGTCTCTTGGAATATCCTTCCATTAGACTCTATGCCATCATTTCCATTACGGCCATTTTCTCCCATGCAATCTTGGGCACGCTTGTAAGAATCCCAAGCATCATATCCATCATGGGTTCTCATAACTGAACCACCACTTACTTACCAAACTGCACTACCTAGAATACTTCCCTTGAAGGTGACTATGATTCTGAAAATGTGTTAGTAACACAAGTGTTAGATGCATAACATTGATATAAACCAGCATTACTTACCCTCTCCTGGAAAAATTATAAAATTACAAGTTTTCCCAAAACATAGAATTTTCTTCCTCAAAGAACGTCTATCTCAAGGGGACAACGGGGGTCAACGGGGGTCAGGTTTGTAATTCTATGATTTTTGTGCAATCTGACGCATAAGATCACTGCCACTTTCCCCTTCTCAACCCTGAAAATCCACTGAAAAACCGTTGAAAATTCTTGCTAAAAAGCAGTTGAAATCTGCTAGGAAATCCCACAGGAAACTCAAAATTTCCTTGTACAGGATCGGGTCTCATCCCGACTATCAATCCGATGTTTCGACGGTCAGCACAACTAACTTCCTGCACTATTCATCGACGAGCGGACCCACTAAGCACTACCGCATTGGCGATAGAATCTTCTAACCTTCAGAATGATAGTTCATTAGACAGCCGCAACAGTGGACGTTCAATCCACTAACCATCGCTGATGGTTGACGACTCCAGGACTTAGAAAAATTTTCAAAATTTTTCCCTTTATTCTTCCTTATTGCCACTTGATAGGCTCAATTCTCATCTTTTCATTGGCGAAATAGTTCCATCAACAGCCGCAACGATGGACCATCATCTTTGATCTTTCTCCAATCGGTGACCCAATCTGCTGAGGCATAACCTGATTGGTATCGGCAGTCTCTTCTCATCGGAAGACTAGTGTTCCAGGCTTCCAAAAAGGTGGCACATGAAACACTATCTTCTTCCAATAGTCGATGATTTCAGCCTTAGAAAAAATTTTAAACTTTATTTACGGCGTCGACGGTCGGAGGCCTTACCCGTCGAATGCGTAGTTTTCTAGCCATCCGCAACGGCAGGCGCTCGTTCAACTATTTTCCACCAACGAAAGTTGAACACTTAGAAAATTTTCCACAATTTTTCATCCAACTGTGCTCCATCGGGCCTACTTCTGCCTAGCTCTCCGCTACATCGGAAATCCGTTCCACTAAGTGTTCCGATGAACCGATAGTTCAAACACTTAGACAAATTTGTGGAAGTTTTCTGTCATCAACTTCTGATCTCTGCTGGGCAGAAAGAAATCTTGCCTCTGTCACTGCATCTTCATGGTCCACTCAAGCCCATGCTGCAACATGAGCTCTGATACCACACTGTAACGTCCTCGACCCTCCGACCAGTGAAGAGGATGCTACCATGGCATTAACCATCCGGGCAACCAGCCCCATGAACATGTGAAACCATAAAATTGCTGAAATGCTGAAATAAAATGCTTGAACTAGACATGCATACATGATCATTTTTCATACACAGCAGAAACAAACATACGTTCATGCAAGCATTCAACATGTTCATCACATTCATTAAAAGAAAACATGATTGTAGAAGTAAAATAGACAAGATTACTTATCTTATGAAGAACTCGTTCCACAACCAGCTACGTCGTTGAAATGTTCCACCCAACCATAGGCTAGCATGCTCCTTAATCTCTCAGCAACACTGCCACCCCTAAGCTAGGCATGATTCTCTAAGGAATAAGGAACAAGAAGGCTTACACATAGCCAAGGATACACAAACACATAGCCAAGCTAACACAGTTGGGTTTATCAGGCCATCAACAAGACAGCCAAGCCAACATGGTTAGGTTTATCAGGCCATCCAGGAGCTGGGAAAGGCTAAATGCTAAGCTGGTGAGCCCATTACAGAGCGAGGAACACCTACACAAGAAATAGCCTGACTTCTAAGACACCCACACACACCCAACACAAGGAATCGGTCCCTTTTTTGCTACACAGTCCCTCAAGCCCTGCCTTCCCTTCCAGTGCTATTCAGGGGTTGTGGAGAAGAAAGCCAGCCCTCTAGCTCTTTCTGTGTGGTTTCCAACACACTAGGTTTATCACACAAACCAAGGCCCCATCCCTACTCCCAACACAGTCCGAAGACCAACCATTGCACGCATGCAACTAATCAGCAATTACAACTTAACAGGGTAAAACGACTCTAAACAGTCTACGGTAGCCCCAAAGCGTAACATCATACACAACCAACAAACATAGGGAACATCAGCCCGTTCTACACAATTGAAGCCACTAGGGAAAACTTACGCAACCCACACTAGGGAAAGAAAATGCAGTCTCCCAACCTGTGCGTGAGGGAAACTTGCACCAGACCCCAAATGTAAAGAAGACCACAACAATCACAACGTAATGGAGACCATAGCAACACAACGAATCTTGAGGAGAATGGTAGCAACCATAACTCATGGGAAGAACAACGGTCCCAATATCAACATCGAAATGATGGAAAATTACACGGCCATACCAGTCTGTAAGGAGATCATACAGCCGAAAACATGAATGGCCCTTCACAGGAAAATTGTGGATGAAAGAGCACGGCACCCAGCTCATTGTGTGTGTCAAAACAAGGAAAAATCATGTGCGTGAGAATAATGAACAGACAACGGTCCCTGCATGAGGATAATGAACAGCTAAGGAAGAGAATGGCGTCGTGGAGAGAATACAGTGTCCCTTGTAGTGATGGCAGTGGTTTTTGCTTGCCATCGTGAGGTTCAATCCACTGATGGAGTGTGCATGTGGGAAAGGACTGAAAGTCCTACCACACTCCACTCCTAGACATAACTGCCCTAACTAACAGCAATAGTTATTAATGGTGGTGATTGATAAAACAAGGAAAAATGACACATGGATTTTTACCCCATTGCCCAAGGTTTGACATCCCCTACCCTTATCCTTGTGAAAATCATGCCCCTTCTCAATTTAGTTGCCGTGAATGTAGTTGGTTGGGTTATTTAATTATAGATGCATATTACATGATGACCAAACTAAATATATACGTTGCATGCCCCGGTATACCATTTGTGACAATTTAAATCCCAAACATAGCATAACCAATCGATGGTGGGGCCTTGGCCTTTAGCTCCACATCATGATTATCACAATATATATATATACATCATGTACATTCCATGCAACGAGGTCAAAACCGAGGTGTTACAGCTTCCTTCTGAGTTCGAGATGAAGGACTTGGGTATGATGCACTACTTTCTAGGCATGGAGGTGTGGCAGAATGTAGATGGAATCTCCCTGGGACAAGGGAAGTATGCAGTAGAGATCCTAAAGAGGTTCAGGATGATGGATTGTAAGGCCATGACCACACCTATGAAATCAAACCTAAAGCTATTGAGTGATGCTTCATTAGAGTTGGTTGATGCTATGATATATCCTCAGATGATTGGGCCCTTGGTGTACTTGAAGAATACAAGACCAGATATTTGCTTTTCTATGAACACATTGAGCCAATTCCTGACGGATCCTAGACATGTTCACCCGATTGTTGCAAAGCATATTCTGAGGTACTTGAAGGGTACAGTTGATTATGGCCTCAAGTATGAGGTGAATTAGAAGATTAACCTGGAAGGTTATGTTGATTTAGATTGGGAAGGCAGTGCCATTGATAGGAAGAGCACTTCGAGGTGCTACTTCAGTATGGGATCAGCTGTGATCTCTTGGTTTAGTAGGAAGCAATCCTGCGTGGCACTGAGTACAGCTGAAGCAGAGTATGTCGCATATTTTTCGGCTAGTGGTGAGGCAGTGTGGCTGAGGAAGCTACTATCTGATTTATTTGATCTCTAGTTCGATGCTACTTGTATATGTTGCGAAAACCAGAGTTGTGTGAAGTTGTCAGAGAACCCAGTGTTCCATGACAAGTCGAAGCATATCGAGATCAAATATCACTATATCAGGGATATGGTTTAGAGATGAGCAATAAAGCTCTAGCTTGTTGTGACAAACGAGTAGATAGATGATGTCTTGACCAAGCCATTGGCCAGATTGAAGTTTGAGTACTTCAGGGAGAAACTTGTTGTTCTCCAGATCAAGGTTCCTTCCAAGGGGAAGTGATGAGTCTGTGAGCCATTCTGAAATGGTGGCAGGATGGGCCTCCCATGGTTAGATGCAAGTGCAGAGCCATTCTGACATGGTCGTAGGCTGGGCCTCCCATGGCCAGATGTAAGTGGAGAGCCCTTTTAACATGGTAGCAGGCTGGGCCTCCCATGGTCAGATATAAGTGCTGAGCCTTTTCAACATGGTCATAGGCTGGGCCTCCCATGGTCATATTTGAGTGTTGGGCGTTTCTAACATGGCGGTAGGCTCGGCCTCCCATGGTTAGATATAAGTGCTGGACGAGCCTTTCTGACATGGTGGCAGGCTTGGCCTCCCATGGTCAGATGTGAGTGTTGGGCCTTTCTGACATGGTGGCAGGATGGGCCTCTCATGGTCAGATATAAGTGTTGTATGAACCTTTCTGATATGGTGGCAGGCTGGGCCTCCCATGGTTAGATGTGAGTGCTAGACATTTTTGACATGGTAGTAGGATGGGCCTCCCATTTCAGATGTGAGTGCTGGACCTTTCTCACATGGTGGCAGGCTGGGCCTCCCATGGTCAGATGTGAATGCTGGGCGTGCCATTCTTACATGGGTGTTGGATGTGTTCCTCCCATGGTCAGATGTAAGTGCTGGGCAGGCCTTTTCGACATGGTGGTAGGCTAGGCCTCCCATGGTCAGATATAAGTGTTGAAGAAGATGAAGACCTACCTGGAGGTTAGGCCTACAACCAACATGAAAAAGGGTAGCTCTATAGAACTTCCTGTGACGAGTAGAATTGAGAGATAGCACCATTTGATCGAGATAGCGGAAGCAGTGATGATGATGATCCAGTGATGATCCAGCTTTGATGATGATACAGAGAAGAAGACTTGTACCGATGAATTGTGTCGAGAGAATACCTTCCTAGTTAAGAGGGAGTGTTGATGTATTTGTAACTTTGGAATGTATTCACTTATGTATTTCATATATTGTATTTGATTGGTCCCCAATGTTCCTATCGGGAGAATCGGTAATGTAAACAAGTCATGTAAATTCATAGAGGTTAACCCTCCTATTTGATCAGGGGGCAAAGTCCCCACAGTTTTAGGGCACTAGAGATATTAGAATTCCCTAGAGAAGTCGACCCTGGTAAGTAATTGTCAAGTCGAGAATTAGTATAAATAGAGAGTGAGCCTCTCTATTTGAGGCATACGCTCACCCAACTATAGTGCATAGGTGAGAGAGAAGAAGCTTGCTCGAGTGAGAGAGAGAGAATTTGTTGGAGATCATCTTTTGCCTTTGGGTTTTTACTGCTACCATTGGTGCTCATTCTATCTCTGAGGAAGTTGCGGGGTTTTCTCCTTTATGGTTTCCCCAAGGAAAATCTTTGTGTTTATTGTCTCTTGTGATTGATTGTTGTGCATGTTATTCTCTCAGATAAGATCCTAAGATCATATTGTCTAATTGATAAAAATCTAACAACTCTATCACCAAACGCGTCTGTTGTTGCATTGTCATTCCACCAAGAGACCCACCCAGACGACGAGTGCATATGAAATGAATGTTTTTGTTCTTATCAGACCTTTTCTCTCGAAGGTGGTCATTGGAAACCGGAATGAAGTGATAGGCATTGACAATGCAATTGTCTTGGGTTTCTCTGTGGGTGGCTCTCCACATGATTTCTTACAATTAACGTTGCAATGAAATCATTTTCATATTTACCAAATAGAAAATGACTCAGAATACAAGCTTCTCTCTTTTCGATAATAATAAATATACGTGACATGCATTTTTGCATTTCTCCTGCCAGAACAAGCTTTGACCATTTCTCTAGAAATCTCTCGAAATTAGGAATCTCTATAATATTTTAGAGCATAAAAATAGTATTTATAATTCGACAATTTGGGTTGGAATAGACAATTTTTTCTGGCATGATTTTGAATAAATCTGGTCGGCATTTTTCAAAATCCAGGTTAAAACTATTAAGTTCTAGAATTTTGGGTACCTCAGAGGTTTGTGAGGGTGTTGAATCTATTTCTATCATCAAAATATTGATTAAAACACAATTCAATTCCAGTTTTGCAAAAACAATGACGAATTCCGACAAAATTTGACTATTCGATCAAAATTATGATATTTTAAACGTCTCTAGTCTTTATCTTTTAAACATCTCTGATCTTTATCTATCTTTGTCAAAATCGGTTGAACAAATTTCCAAGATAAGACTCAAACCTGAAGGACATGAAGTACATGCTTTAAATTAAGGTCACAAATCATTATGCAATACATGCTTTAAATTAAGGTCACAAATCATTATGATGCAAATGAATGCAGACTCACAACCCAAGTAGACCTAAAGGAAGAACCACATATTATAAAGCAAATGAACGTAAACCAACAAGAGCCACGTGGTGGCAATGTTCCCAACATTGTCACTTGCTATGTGGAGGAGCTATTTGTATATAGTTTTTTAGAATTGATGCATTTGAAGATGAATGGTTGTCAACATCACATCCTGGGCCTGAAGAAGGTCCCAAGGGTTCGATTGTTCCTCGATTTAAGTGGTACGTGAGTTGGGTTTAAAACGTCGTGAGACAGTTCGGTTCCTATCTACCGCTGGCGTTGAAGAGAGAACTCTTCCAATGATATGAGTAACTCACAAATTTCGCGTTATTTATCATATTGCGTCATTTATAATAAAAACTAAGGGAATAGGTTCACTAACTTCGTTCCACTTCAAATCGCCTATATAGTTAGTTCATTTTCCATTGGGCCGCTTGCTTTCATTTTCCAGGCAGCTTCCCTTCTTTTCAGTATGGGCAAGGGAAAAAAAATTGAAAACTAGTCCGGTCAAGATTCTAAGAACACTCTATTAGCCAACGCGTGAGTGGATATCTCACATCAAATCTTTGGCACAACAGCATATTCTCATATTAGATTATTTGGGGTGATTTGACGAGACTCAGATTAGATTATTTGTGGTTATTTGACAAGACTTTGCAGAGTGTTTAATTTTAGTTAGAGGTAGCTGTTGAGATCGAAGAGTGATACACATATGCATGCACGCACAGTATAATATTATACATGGGACTCTAAAGTTGGTATGGCCGAAACGGTATACGGACTCAGCTATAGAATGGCTCGCCATTGCTTTACAATGGCAGTGTGGCAGTTGACATGCCCGTCACTTGAAGTGTGTCTTGGGCCTCGGGTAAAGAATTCTCTTTCCAAAACATGCTAGTGCTTGTAAGAATATTATCGTTGTGAAGAGAGTATGGAGCCCTCTAACTTCCATCTCCACCAAAAATGATACTCGGTGAAAAGCTTTCTTGGAAACGAAGAGGAAACTCTTGCTTCGTTTCATTTATCTCTTAATCTCATACTCTCATGTTCGAGATGCCTCCAAAAAGAGAGGATATTGAATTAATCTTTAAGGTACCATATTTTTAACAAATATGCTTATGTATTTGCAGGCTAAACTCCAAAGAGGGTAACTTCTACATGAAAGAAATGGGATGCAAAAGCAACTAGAGTTAGGGTTTCCTCATTCAAGTTAGAATTTCCAAATTTGTCATGCACACCTAGCACATGGGTAATGCATATTAATGGAATTTGTGATAAAAACGTTCCTCCTAGCGTTGGATGAGAAGCATATATCTAACTTCAACTCGTCATGAAAAATTTATTTATATTCGACTTGGCTGCACATCTATATATATGTGGAGAGTGTTATATCTTAATCTATAACAAATAAATGGAGATGTAGACATTTCAAAAGTAACACGGCTGAGTGGACTACTTCAAGTAATCGTCTTCGGGATTATAACATCTACATATTATATGGGATTATAACAGCATTAGTTTAGCATTCTGTTAAGTGAGTGTTACCACATGGGCTAATGGATTAAATGGAGATTGATGAAAAATGAATTTTTCCAAAAGAAATCTGTCTTAGATTCCAGTTTCAATCTTTGAAACCACTCAAATTAATTTTAAATCCTCAATGTCATTAAATAGTATCGATGAGGTGTTGAACACTCATTCCATCTGGAAAATGACAATTTAAAAGCAATGATTTAAAATACATAGCATAGGAATACATGAAGGCCTCCTATATATTCCCATCTCAAATGTTTAATGAATAATCACTAAATTAGGAATAATTATATCGATAGAAACTTTTATTTAATAATCCAAAATACAAAATGAAAAAATGTTTTCAAAATGGCTAAATAAATATAAATCATTATATCAATCTAAGGAGGTTGTTGTCATGTGATATAAATCATTATATCAATCAAGGTATGTTGCTGACAATGAATGATATGTGTGATTGAAATATTTATGTCTTAAGTTTTTGTTTATTATACTCTGGATTTTTTTGATTTTTTTTTTTAATTGTGTACATTATCCATGTTTGATGAACGACGATTGGATTTGAAGCAATCCCACTCCAATGAAAATTCATAAAGATTCAATGTTGCAGGAGCCTCGTCTTGTTAACCTAATATCATTGAAAATATTATGGCCAAACTCAATGCAACTCGTGTTTTTAAGTCCACGAATTGAGAAAATGGCAATCCAACATCACCGGGTTAACTATGTTAATTGCAGCAACAAAATTGCGGAGACATGTCATGTTTGTTGATTGCATCATTTGGATGGTGTACCAATCCATCCACGAATGGAGAAAATGTGGACCCGTCATCACGTGTTAACTCTATTAACTGCAGTCCACAAATTTGCAGAGTGTATGGCAATCTGTCCTCAAGAAAACTTCAAAGGTTTTTTTGTTAAAGATTTCTAGAATAATAATATATTTACACGTGTAATATGCAACTCGAACAAAAACTGAATCCTAGTCCACAGTCCATCCAGAGCAATGTATAAGATGCAAAGATGAATATATGACATGCCTACCTCACCAATAGGGATACCATTTCGATAGACAGTATCATACAATGGATTAGAGTACAAATCGTGCTGAATAGAATATAATTTAGACTTTTTGGATTTATTTGACATGAGATAGTACTCAATCATAATTTAAAAAATTGCTAGGTTAAGATGAACATTACTATGTTTTATTTGTTTGTAGAGCATTCCATCAAATAATTTATACTACCATTGCCAGGTTTTTAAATAGGTTAAGCGCAGGAATATACCTGAAGTAGTCGTCAACTAATCTTCTTAAAGTCTCTTTGGGTAGATCCTTGTAACTAGGAGAATCCGAAACATAACTGATAGTATAATGGATGATACCAATGAAATCGAACAATCCCCTCAGCTTTTCGGATTCTTGTTTGGTTAAAAAAAGGAAATTTGGAGCCTACAATCTCCTTCATGCAAGAAGGGTAATCTCCATAAATAACAGGTTCTATGAACCTGCTCAGAGAACGAATTCACACTTCTTATTAATGAAATTTAGTGAGAGAAACGGTGAGTGAATTTATGGTCATTTGTTGTTTTTGCTCGTTCTTAAGGAAAATAAGTGACCTTCACCTGCAGTGAAGTTCAAAACAGAAAATCTTGGGAAACTATGTGCTGGTCTTCAACCTTATTATACTGTCCTCAAAAGAAACAGGATTTGATTTGCAATGACTTAAATTTCTTTCACACTTCACGTAATGATGAGATAAAAAAAGCAAGGGCAATTCCTTAACAGAATAGGACAAAACTCAGAGCGTTTCATAAGAAACAATAAAGACTCAATCAATCTTCTTGCAGAGTCCTCAGGAAAAGTCAGATTCAGAAGCCATAGAAAATCATTTAAGACAAAATTCTTGAAATACTTCACCGTTACAGTATCTGATGATTCTGACATGCAGTTTACTTCATTTTCCACCTATAAGCAAAGAATGACTATAAGACAGAGCTTCGGAGATATTTAATTTATAACCGCTAACCCAAAGGGAGAATGGCTTACGCAAGATCCCCATGAGATGATGGCTACTACCGCTACTATAGGAAGAATGCGCTCCGATAGATAAATGATAAAGAGAAAAAAGAGCGGTGTGAGACATATAAGGTGCGATTGCACTTGATCTCATGCACGATACTTGTGCATGCATTACATCAAACTCATATTAAATAATAACTAGAAGGTTTGTGCACATCTTGAGGACACCTTAACCTATATTCTAGCTGCCGCACATAACTGCCACTAGCAGTAATGGGCACCTTCCATCGTGGGGATATATCTCCACCCATCGTTCATTTTCTACCGGAATAAAGTGGATAAAAATCATTCCATGGGGTGGATCATCATTCATTGTATGGGCGGGATTACTAAACACTTGCCTCATCCATGCTTAGTTGCTACTAAGGGGAATCCACGTAGCGAGGTAGATAATGACAATTTTGGGTAGCAAGGAATAACATAGCCTCCCGATAACCATACTTATCGAAGTATTCTTTATTTTCTGCCGAGACCTTATCCATCCCGGGCACCCCACCTAATAGAATAGGACAAAACTCAAAGCGTTTCATAAGAAACAATAAAGACTCCATCAATCGTCTTGCAGAGTCCTCAGGAAAAGTCAGATTCAGAGGCCATAGAAAATCATTTAAGACAAAATTCTTGAAATACTTCACCGTTACAGTATCTGATGATTCCGACATGCAGTTTACTTCATTTTCCACCTCCTTTCGCACATGTATTGATTTCAATGAATCGATATTTAAAGGTCCCGCGAATCTTTTTCTTTACAGAGAACACAAATGAAATAAAACAGAAAGCGAATCATAACACTAAAACCAATGGTCTGTGCTGCAGGAGGCTTAAGCACAATCGATACTTGCAAACTAGATTTTCTATGAGTTTCAAGGTGTTTCGGGCTCATATGTCACAATTTCGTACATTTCTCTCATATGTTTACCTTCTCAAAGCGATCATAGCACAGGCAACCTGCAATGAACGCAATCACAGAGGGGAAAATTGAATGACACTCCAACGGAGCGAAGAAGTGACAGAAGTCGAAGATCCTTTGAGTCGCAGCTATGTCTTCTGACGAGCTTGTCATGGGTACATACCACTGGGAATAGATCGAGATGTCGATGGGGCCCTTCTGCTTCTTCTGCAAATGTTTCAAAAGATGTTAAATGAAATCAAAGCATAAGTGTGATACTTAAAACTCGCTTGTAAAATCCCCATTCACTTGAGTGGCAATTAATAGGACATTAAAAGGTTTATGCTAGCTAATGTATACAGGACTGATCAGAGATCAATGCTGTAATGAAAACATGGAAGACCTAACTGAATATACGAAATCATCAGATGGCATCAAGCAAATGTGAAATATAGGACCTGGAACTGGAACTTCTCCCTGTAAGGCTCTACAGTAGCTGCATGAAATAACAAAACATGATGACATGTTACTTCCACTGGATGATCCGGAGTTTCAGAATGTGCTGCTGAAGATCAAACTTCCTTTAGGCCATTCTTACGCCTAAACAAGAACCAAATCCAAGGGTTATTTAACAAGTACCTGGAGTTAGCTACTCCTGCAGATTGTGCCATGAAGATCGAATTCTGGCCGATAGATTACTAAAGATCATGTAGGGAGAGATGCAAATTCAAACACTATGGGGTTATGGGGTTTTGGAAAGAAGAAAACCATGGCTCATAAAGGAGGACAGGGCACTAAAGGGATTTGCAGTTGAAGCAAATGCTTAACTAGTGCCAGACTAGTCTAAATGTAGTTCGAGCAATCCATTTTATAACATGGAGCTTTGGAGTGATCGTGGCAACAAGAAGAACTAGAAGGGCATGCATGGCATGTATAGCGTAACCGTGGCAACAAGAAGGGCAGTTAGAACCTTACCTGATCGCCACCTTAACATTGTGTCCGGAGCCCCGAATGACTACATAGTCGAGGATGTTAGCAGTCAGACCATGTCAGAAGATGTCAGTTGTAGAAAATAAAAAGTTTCTTCCGCAATAAAAGGTTGTGGCATAAAAACTTTATGCAAAGTGGAAAAACCTATAGCATAAAAAACTGAAATTTTAAGTGCATAAATTACTAAACAATTACTAAACATTGTCGATTATATAATTCCCTGCACTTACGTCATCACGCCGCCGGGTCTTGGGGCACAAAGATCCAAGCAAAAGTCACCTGAAAAAGACCAATAGAAATTAAGTTAAATCAATATTTAAATAATTCAAAAAATAAAATTTAATGAAACTATATTAAAAACATTTGAAAACTAAAAAATTTAAATATACATGTCGAGTTAATTGACCTAAGCGATTCATATATATTCCCTGTTGGGAACATAACAACCCACATAGGTCCCTAAGAGAGAACCATTATAGCAGTTCTATGCTATCAAAATTTAAGCCAATCTTGCTATCAAAATTTATATAATTAACGTTGATATGATATAAAGTTTTTCAATCAATGCATATGATATAAGGTTTATAGATTCAATAGTGTCAATTGTGACTAAACAATGTGAGAAATGTTGGTTGTATGCGGTAGCCACAAAAAATGGCAGGCTATGAACTACAACACAACGGCCGTAAAAGTTTGTAAGCCCTAATCTCGTTTCGAAGGACTCCCATTGATAATGCAAGCTGTCTAAAGAGGGTACTTTTTGACCTTTCTTTCCTGTTAGTTTTTATCAGTTTTCTGTCATGAATTTTCAAAACCTTCAAAAAAACTGTTAGATCTTACAGAGAGTAGGTGGTGGAGAGTTTTTTTCTCACCTAATTTCATTTTTAAGTTCAAAATCGTTCAAAAAAAACAACAAAAATTACAAATTTTATAGATTAAATTCACTAAATTCCAGCACAAAATCAGCTTGAAAAATCAAAAAGTCCCCGAGTTTGACAACTCCTTGATAATGTAAACAAAGGAACTCATTATGACAATGGAAACAGACAGAGTATTATATGAACTACAACACAAGCGCCACAAAAGTATTATGACAATGCAAAAAGACAGAGTATTATGACAATGCAAAAAGAGTATTAAATGTCAGGGTTAAATGAAATAATATTTTCTCAAAAACAGCCTGACCGCTTACAAAACAAGTGAAATAGCAGCAAGGCTGCTTATACCTGCCTCTTAGAAATATTTTATTGTGATATTGTATATAGTTTAAAGCTAAAAGTTAAAGAAATTATGAAACATTCAAACTTGAAACAATGTATTACTTGTTGCCATGGTACTTATATTTCTATGTGAGATTATTTGTTGTTTATACGTTGTTGCATTACTTGTTACTTCTTGTAACTGTCATTGTTTATATTTCTATGTGTATATCAATTAATTAGTTATTAAGTAAGTCCTTGAAATTAAAGATCCAAAATGAGTTTACTTGTCTTTGTGAATAGGAGAGCTTTTGTCACTACCAATAGTTGAGATAAGCAACATAGATGCCTAGTACTTGGCTCTTAAAAATAGTTTAATAAATATTATGTAAGAAATGGATATTGAATAACATTAACAATGTTGAATGCCTAATAAATACTTACAATATAGATATTAAAAATGTAACAACAATTGGAGATTTTGAAAATCTGAATTCCAATGTAAGCACCAACTATTACAATGAAACTTTCAAAAAGATAATTCTTTAAAAACATAGAATGTGTGGCATCGTTGTATATAAATATATGCTAATCTAATGAAAAATAATAATAAAAGGAAATATTTACAAGCGTTTATAAAAATAATGCATCTAAATCTTAACCCCATCTCAAAAAATTATCAAATTTTCTCATTTAAAAAAAAATTAATACATTATCAAATTTAAAATAAAACAATTATATTAATTTTAATACTTCTCATTCTAAAAAAATCTTACACTAAAATGTATTAATATATTATCAAATTTAAAATAAAACATTTATATTAATTTTACATAAGCCATATGCCATAATTAACTTAAATTTGCATTAAGTTGGTGAATAAAAACTTAAATTTGCTTTCATATATTTAAAACTTAAATTTGCTTTCATTTGATACCTACTTTTTTGAATCAACCGATGATTCCACATAGATATCTTGACTTTAAACAAGAATATTCGGCACTCTAGATATTTGATATGACATTTAGTATTGAAAAATGGTTCACCTGGTAACTAAATTAGAACCGTCCATTTAATTTAATAAGGAAACGGAAATCAACATCAAAATCTCACAAGTGACAAATTAGACTATTCTTTTAATTCGTACAACTATTTTAAACCATGAGAATATCAAATTTTAGTACTAAATTATTATAAATCAAAGCAAACAATTATTTTTTTTAGAATTATCTTAAACTTTATCTATCTATTAATTATTAAGGGAGATCCAATTTTTTTTAAAGGTTGTAAAATTTTTTAATTTTCAAATTTTCAAATATTCATAGAAAATTTACACCTAGTTTTAATTTTTAATTTTATTAGTCAACATGAATTTTTTAGTTATTTTTATAGATTTATCTTAAACTTTATCTATTAAGTATGGAGAGATACAATTTTTGTAAGGTGTAAATTTTTTTAATCTTAATTTTTTTAAATATCTATAGAAAATTTACACAGTTTTAATTTTTAATTTTATTAAACAACATGATTTGTTTTTTTAATTATTATTTTTATTTTATGAATTAATGCTAATTTTTATTTTATTATTTTTTATTATTTTGTAACTATAAAACACAAAGCGATTACTATATTTAAAATTTATAAAACAATAAATAAATCTATCCTTTACTTTACTAATTTTTTAAAATTAAAATTTAATTATGATTATTATTTTAAACTTTTCTGTTATTTGTAAAATTTATAATCGAACTCCTTTTCCATCATAAAAATGATAAATAAAATTAAAATATATTTTATCCACTTATTCCAACCCTAACTACTTATAATATAACAGTTTTAAATCACTATTATTATTTAAAACAAGATTCTTGCATGGAAGAAGTAAAGTGAAAGCAACTCTCTTTGTTCATCGGATTTTCTCCGCGTTACCACGGCCTACTCCTCAAGCTTGATGAGTATTTAGCCAACACACCTGCTAAAATCGAGCCTTCAATTGGAATTGCTTCGACTATTGCAACTATATCAAACAGTAGAGAATCTCCATCTATTTTCATGTTTCTAGTGTTGAAGTTTCTCAAATTTAATCAGAAACGCAGAGTGAATAGCTCCTTTTCATTATTTTTGGATTAGCTGATCTTGGTGTCTAGGCTCTCTTAGTTGAGTAGTAAAATAAAGTGAGCAGTAATCATAACTTATGGCGTTGGAAACAGCTTCTCCTAATAACGCAGAGGGTTCTTATCAGCATGAGCATGGTCCAGTGGTATCAGCAGAAAGGCTTTTAGAAGATGTATGGGCTCATTTTATTGCAGCACGGAAGTCTGATCAACCAATACATGATGGGCTGCAACCAGCGAATCATACGAAAGAAGAAAGCTGCTGCAATGTAGAAGATCAAGATCAAGATCAAGTACAATATCCTCTACTTCTTCCTCTGAAGGAGAACGATTCAGAGGACATGATACTCTTCCAGCTTCTCAATGAGCCTGCTGCCAACCTTGGATGGACTGCAATTCATAACCAACAGGAGATGGCGATCCCTGGAGCGACTGGATCCACGGCCTATACACCGGCAATCTGCAACACTAAAATGACCCGGGCACAGGGTGAAGCTGCAGAGAAGCCGAGTATAAAGCGGTACAAAGGGCTCCGCAGACGTCCGTGGGGTAAATTCGCGGCGGAAATAAGAGATTCAGGGAGGCGAGGAGCTCGAGTGTGGCTCAGGACTTTCAAAACGGCCGAGGAAGCCGCCATGGCTTATGATAAAGCTGCTCTTCTCAATCGCGGAACTCGGGCCTCTTTGAATTTCCCCATCGAGGTCGTTACGAACGCTTTGGCAGACACAACTGAGAAATGGTCCTCTAAGCTTATATCCTCTAGGCATAAGCAGAAGCACATCAAAGTCTCCCATCATCATATCGAGCTAAGAAAGAAAATGGACACGCCAGACGCTGGCAGTACTATTGGAGTTGATTTTAGCAAAGACGATGGAATAAGCATCATGTCGCAGAAAATTAGAAGTAGTGATGACATACACAGGGTGGACTTTGTATTGGAATCCCCTCCACCGGAGAAGCGTTTTATATGCAGTGCTGCCAGCGGATTGGTTAACGAAACAGAAATAATATATGCTTAGCCTTTGACTGAGCTGTTTGAATTATAAATAACATAATAATAAAATATAAGAAATGTTGATGTCATAGTTGCCATGTGTCAAGTGAAAACCAGATACCAAACTCCAAGGCTGACATCACCTCCTATCCACCAATCAACCGTTGACAAAAATAACTTTTTAACAAAATTAAAAAACATATTTTACAAACCCCCAAGTCTCACTTTGCAAAACAGGTTTTGATTTTTTTAAACTGCCTCAAAAGGCACCAAGTAATAGCAAAGTCAAAGCAAAGTCAAACCTGATCAATTACAATATACCTGCCTGAGACAGGTATAATAAGATCTTAATAGACATAATAATCCAATTATTATTTTAGAAAATACAATGTTAAATATTTGTAGATTTCGTAATAATTTTTTAAAACTTAAGAATATTGGTAAATATATAACATTTTCTTTAAACTTTAAAATTTAGGACTTCAATTATATTTTAGAAAAAAAATTAAAATACTTATAAATATATAACGTTTTCTTCAAACTTGACAAACAAAAAAAAATTACAGTTGGATTTCGACCAATGCTAACTAATGCAAATTCAACTAGCCACTGAATGCAATATATAACGTCTATAATAGGGTTAGTAAGAAGGATAAGTTGCTATGAGCTAGTATCTATCTTTGCAAGAATGATTAAATAAGACGCCCATTTTGAAATTCTTCTGGATCAGCAGTTGGATGGCCTGCCAATCTCTGCAACTTATAGGTCCTCTTTATCACTGCTTGCATTTGATTCAACCTGAGTTAACTGTAATAATACAACTTTTTTAGATCATTTTACGTCATGCTCGCTAGTTCTAATTCTTCAATAAATTAATTAGCTCTATTCATTCAATAACACTCTTTTTTTCACTCGATAAAGCAGACCCTAATTAGCAGCTCTCGAGACCCTTCGGCCTGTCCCTCCCATTCCTAGCCAATAGGTCGAGTGATTTCATGCAAGAGAGACCGCCTGATCAAAGAAAGCACAGGCTCTTCAAATTACTAGCTCTTATACCTGTTCTGTTTTTTATTGTTTCTCTAGTTAACGCCGTTTAACGCTACCTCACCCTCTTGCAAAACCTCGATTTCTTTTATGAAAACTAACTATGAAGTTAATTTGCATACAGCTTCAGCTACAACACTCACAATCAAACACAAGCATAGCTGGTTATAATTGTTAAAGAGCCATTTTAAGAAAAAAAATTTCATGATTAAGAGATTATTTTGTTGCCCATCCTGTAGCACCGTTGAGATATCAAGGCTTGTCATGCCCAAATTTACAAGTTGGTTGAGTGTCATGATTTGTTAAGAATTGTAATCTCAAGGAACCATTATCAATAATGCATTTAGTTAGTTAGTTGAGTAGTTGGGTTGGTCACATTACTTAGAATTAGTGGCTCATAGTATTTGATGACCCATGGTATTTACCTTTGGTTTTGCTGTTATGTAGTCTTATAAATACCGGTACTTAATATTGAGAAGGCAATTCATTTGCCCATGCAATTTTTATGCCCATTCTCTCTTTTGCCATTTTCTGCTTCTCTTTTAATCTTCTATAGTCTTTAACATGGTATCAGAGCCAATGGGCTGATCCATTTATTGGGTTGTAACCTAATGTCTGAACAAGGGACTCCTCTGTCACCAAAGGACTCTGAGTTTCTCTGCTCCAAAGATTCTGTAGAAAATCCACCAGCATAACTTTGCTCTCCAAGTATATGTCCCAACCCCCTCCCCAAGGCCTCTATTTATATGGATGAAAGGAGGCAGTTCTCGAAGGTTAGGGAGGTTGCAGCAGTTAATGGGATTAAGGTAAATGAATAAACTAATCTCCCATTAACTCGTATTTTAAAAATTAATTTTGAGGAAGGCATACGCGGGTGTGTAGTAAGGCAACCCACGTATGATACGCGACCCTGTATAAGAACAACCCGCGCATACAAGTATGCGCGACCTGCTAGGCATAACACTCGCGCATGATACGCGACATGCCAATAGGAATAGTCGCGTATGCAACTCAAAATCATGAAAAGGCAAAGTAATCAGCTGATCATGTAGGCAATGTATTTCCTAATGAGCCAAGGTATAGTGGAAATGGGCAAACCTCTATCCATAAGTGTCCTTTTGTGCGCCGACATGAGGGATATCAACACTCGGACGGAGAGGTGCCATTCAGCTGTATAACAGTGGCTCATAGTATTTGATGACCCATGGTATTTACCTTTGGTTTCGCTGTTATGTAGTCTTATAAATACCGGTGCTTAATATTGAGAAGGCAATTCATTTGCCCATGCAATTTTTATGCCCATTCTCTCTTTTGCCATTTTCTGCTTCTCTTTTAATCTTCTGTAATCTTTAACATGGTATCAGAGCCAATGGGCTGATCCATTTCTTCATGTTTCTGGGTAAGCCTTTTCACAAAGTGGAAAGCACACACAAGGATAGCTCCAATCTTGTTGGAGGTTGTGATCTAGACAAGAAGATCGATTCTTGAAGATGGTGCTACCATAAGCACTACTAGAAGAATTTGAAGAGGTAAGAAATCTCTTAACACCAAAAGACTTATGGCAGACCTTTCCTGGAGATGAATATGATGTATGGGCTGTCAAAGTAAGTAAGTTGTTGAAATTACAAGATATGTGGCATTTCATAGTTGAAGAAGATCCTAGAGATCAAGATTCATTTAAGGCTTTGACTAAGTTCCAAAAAGAAAGAAGGAAAGTTGTTTCCTTATGTCTCATACACGACAGTATAGACTATTCACTATTTCATTATATTTTAGAAGTTGATACTCCAAAAAGAACATGGAATATACTGAAAGAACTGTTTAATGAAGAAGGAAAATGACGTTGCAAGTCACACAAAGAACCAGGAATCCCACGATGAAGTGGAAGAGAGTCAAGAAGACTTTGATTATGAGGCAGCCGATGATCATGTAATCCCAACAAAAGGTTGTTGATCTAGTTGTTTTAGTTGATGTAGTAGTATGCAGTGATGTGAGTGATAGTCTCTCTAAGCAAGAGACAATTGATAGTAACATAGAAGCTGCAACAATTGCTTAAAATGAGCAACAGAAAGTTGATAGAAGCACAAAAGGAACAACAACAGACAATCCACCCCAAAACCAGAAAACCAAAAGTTTGAGGTAGATTTATGAGGATACTTCTGTTAGTGATGAGCATCTATAGTATGCTTTGTTGTTTTCTTCTCATCCCACATTTTTTTAAGAAGCAATGAAGGATGCACAGTGAGTAGATGCAAATGAAGAAGTCAATGAGAACTATGAAGTAGTCGTCATCGATGAGTAACACCAAGATGTGAATGCTCTCCAAGAAAAGATGAAATATATTCATATTTTCCTCACAAAAATTTTCAGTGTGCAGGTAAAGATGACAACCAGAAAAATCGTGTTGAACAGAAGAAGAAAACTTGCACTATGTTCCAGAAGCTAAAGAAAACTCTGAAGAACAACTACTTAACATCAAGATCCACAAGGCAAAGAAGAAGCCGAAGTACACTTCAAGGAAAAAAGTGAAGCTGAAGTTTTTAAATGAAATGTAATTCTAGCTTAGACATACACTAGCATGGATCTTTTTGCATCGATAGTGCTGAAAGTATTGTCCTAGTTGAGATTAAGGGGGTGTGTTAAGAATTGCAATCTCAAAAGACCACTATCAATAATGCATTAATTAGTTACCTAGTTGAGTAGTTGAGTTGGTCACATTACTTAGAATTAGCGGTCCATAGTATTTGATAACCCATTGTATTTACCTATGGTTTTGTTGTTATGTAGTCTTATAAATACTAGTACTTAATATTAAGAAGGCGGTTCATTTTTCCATGCAATCAAAATGCCCATTATATTTTTTGTCTTCTTCTACTTCTTATTGTTTTCTTTAGCATAATTGTCTTACAAGTTCTTAATTAATATTTCAAGTTTCCATAATATTCACGTATTTTGTAAGACTGCTCTCCATGATGGATAGAGTCATCCAGTAATGTAAGCAATCGAGCAAGGTAAGCAAACAAGGAAAAATGTTACATGTGCATTTAATGTAGGGTTCATCAAGGACTGTAATCCAAGGGATTATGTCACACCTCTTAGTTCACACACATATACCTCGGTGCCATTCAAAAGATGAATAAGATTCACCCCTTGTTTTAAGGGAAAGCAACAAACGAGGAATGATACGCTACCGTTATTTTAAGGGAAAGCAACAAACCAAGAACGATACGCTAACGATGATTTGAACAAATGCTTTTTACCATAACCTTTAATGACTGGCCACGAATAAGCAGCCCTACTGCTCAATCAACACTTATCACCCAAACTTAAATGCATTTGACATCGCATGTAATATTTGATTACGTTCACATATACTACATTTTACATATGAGTCTCATTATTTCCATGTATATTTATGCCATATTATATATATATATGAAAAAATGGTCTTGCCTACAAATGATTCAAGGGGTTGGTAAATTTATAGTTTAAATATCTACACATATCACCCAAAAATAAAATAAGACATTTGACATCACATGTTGGTTAGGTTTACATATACTACATTCATTACATTCATCATATGAGTTCCATTATTCTCTTTATACTCATGTCATATTATATATACGAAAAATATATACGAAAAATACACTGGTATACAAATAATTTGAACTTGATAAATTCATAATTTTAATATTAAAAAAAATAATTTTTTAATATTAAAAAAAGATAATTGCAAACGTAGTTAATTTTTGTTTAATTCAAAATTCAATCTAAACATTAATATTTAATTATTTAATAAAATACAATTTGCTAACCTTCATATTTCTCAAAAAAATAATAATACTAAATAACTCTAATTCTGAAATCTCAAACTTGATAGGATCAATATCACGTTTTTAACGGCTTTTCCAATAAAATTATAACATATCTGGTATCAAGAATACCTTCAAGTGAGTCCCTCCATATCAAGTGATTCCCTCTCCACGATATAATTATTATATTACTATTTTAATAAACTTAAATGAATATGAATATGAGATATATGCTTCATGATATAATTATTATATTATTATTCTAATAAACTTAAATAAATATAAAAATGAAATATGTTTTAATGATATAATTATTATATTATTATTTTAATAAATTTAATGAATATGAAACATGTGTATATATAGACAATATGAGAGGATAAGACCATAAACATTATTTAAGAGTAAAAAGGACCTTTTCATACCTCAATTAAAGTTGAAATACTCATATCTAGCCATATATATATTTCCTTGGGGTGTATTTAATTAGGATCTTAATGTCAACATCATTGATCTAGCTTTAAAAGCATGACACGAACGCAAAAAAAGCTTTAAAAGCATGACAAGAATGCAAAAAGCATGGCGTTGATGTGAACGACTAGAACTGTGTAGACCTGATGTATGGTTAGGGGAGGAAAGGTAGAACTGTGTAGACCTGATGTATGGTTAAGGGAGGAAAGGTATAGGAAAAACCAAAAAATCATAATACATGCTTGAAGTCCTTGAATTCCTTCTCAAAATGAAAGTATTAAATTACGAGGAAAAAGAACAAATATAATCTATGGTATCAAAGATTCAAATTCAAAATCACAAATGGAATTAAATGGAATTAGTGATTTTCAATTCCAAAACAATTTACAGTAGGAGTTTTGGAATTGTTTTGCCTCAAGCCATGGTTTGAAAAGCTTGCCTTCAATGCATTGAGATAGAGATTGAGATCCAAAAAAAACCAAATTACCTTTAACTTTTCATGTAGTATATATATTCTTTTAATATAAAAAACACTATAGGCATCAATAAGTCTCTGTTATGTTCTGGGTGTATTTCCCATGAAAACGCTCCTTAGCAGGGCTTATCATACTTTGTTTCCTGAATTTGGTTTCAATGCATAGTTGTTTGGTAACAAAGTCAAATGGATGGGTTTATTTTCAAATAGAACCCTAACTTTGTGGTCTATCTTAGCTTGTTTTGGATGGAAGATCTTGAACTAAAGATTGCCAAACCTTGGCCAATTTCGAATAGCACTTACACAATGTATATGGTTCAGACTACAATGTGCATATGCAATTCTCATTTGTAGTAAATTGGCCATAAACCAAAGTCATGAGGTGGAAATGTCGATGTAAAAGTGTTAATAAACTATTTTAAAAGAGGTAAATTGTTCTTCAGGATTCTCAATGACAATGATAAAAGAAATCCACATAAAATAAATTTGTCTAAAAACTAGGGTTAGCCTTAGCCTAATATTTTAAATGAAAGTCTACAAGAAAATAAGACAAATAAGTAAATTTAGCAAGTCAAGATTGCTCATAAAAAGGAAACGAAACCTAGATATTGTTTACATTAATGCATAAAAAAAACACATTAAGTTATAGCAAAATCCAATATTTAGTAGCCAAATTACTATTTATTGAACTAAAATGAAATTTATTTGTTAATATTAATATTAATGTTTATAAAGATTGTTTGGATGAGTTTTTATCTTTTGAATTTGTTAATATTAATAATAATAAAAATTAGCAAGACTGTATGAATAACATTAATGTAGCATAATGTCAAAAAAAAAATTATGCCGCTCTCAACATACAAGTGCTAGAATTTGTGTGACTAAATGTCTATTTAAGAATTGTTTAGATGATTTTTTGTTAATTTGTTATACGATCTAGCAAAAATCTATAAATAACATCAATATAGTATTTTGTCTAAAATATAGACATTTAAGAATTGTTTAGATGATTTTTTTGTGAATTTGTTAAACGATTTAGCAAAAATCTATAAATAACATCAATATAGTATTATGTCTAAAATAAATTATATTATACAACCGCTCTTAAATTTGTGTGACTTAGTAGCCATATTAAACCATATTTATTTCTTATCCTTATATAATGTGAAATAAGTACTCTAAAAAAGAATTCAGGTTTAAGAAATAAATAAATAACCTGTGTATAAACCTAGCACATCTTCTCTTTGTATGAACTTTTCATATTATTTACAAGTTAATAATAATTACCAAAACTCCAAAATGAGGAATCTGGTTTGGGACTTGCTTTAGTTTTGTTGGTGTTGACTTTACCAAAGCTTTATACTCTTAAAGATTAAAGAAAAGAAGCAAATATATGATGGAATATGCAATGGGCATATAAATATCATGGGTAAGAGAATACCATGGATTACTAATTCTAGGTAAGGTGACCAAATCAACTACTGAACTAACCAACTAAATATTGCACTATTGACAATAGTGTACCATTGAGATTACAATTCTTAACACGCCCCATTAATCTCAAGTGGGACAATACTTTCAACACTATTAATGTGAAAGGATGCATGTTGGTCTATGTCTCAACTAGGTTTACATTTCATTCAAAAACTTCATATTTACTTTCTTCCTTGATGTGTACTTAGACTACTTCTTCTTTGTTTTCTGGATCTTGATGCTAAGTAGGTGTTCTTTAGCATCTTCTTTAGCTTTTGGAACATAGTGCAAGTATTTTTCTTCTGTTTCAACATGATTTTTCTTGTTGTCTACTTTTCTTACACACTAAAAATTTTTGTCAAAAAAAATATGAATAGATTTCAGCTCTTCTTGGAGAGAATTCACATCTTCTGATTCCTTATATTCTTCTTTAGTTGTTTCAATGGCATTTATTTCATCATTCTCGTAAACTATTTCATCTTTTATGATGTTATCAACTATGTCTTTCTCTGAGAGACAATCACTCACATCACTAGGTAATACTACATTGACATGTGTGACTGTCATCAACAAACACAACTGGATCAACAACCTTTGTTAGGCTTACATGATCATTGGCTTCCTCATAAACAAAGTCTTCTTGACTGTCTTTCACTTCACTGTGGGATTCCCGGTGCTTAATGTGACTTGCAAAGTCACCTTCTTCTACAACTGGTTCCTCTTCACTAAACTTCGCTTTCAATATATCACATGTTTCCTTTGGAGGATAAACTTCTGCAATGCTACGGAAAATAGAATAATCTATACCTCTTGTAAGAGACTTAAGGAAACAACTTGCCTTATTTCTTTTTGGAATTCTTTCAAAGTCCCAAATGCTTCTACATCAATAGGATACTCTTCAACTACAAAATGACACAAATCTTGTGACCTTAACAAATTTCTTACCTTTAATGTCCATAGATCATAATTTTATCCATCAAATGACTGCCATAATCTTTTTGGTGTTAACAGATCTCTCACTCCTTAAATCTCTTGTGGTAGGTCCATCATCTTCAAGATTCGATCTTCTCTAATCTCATATGTGTGTGCTTTCCACTTTGTGAAAAGGCTTACCAAAAAAAAAAAAATTGAATTAGGCCATATGCTCTAATACCATGTTAAAGATAACAAAAAAAACATATATATGATGGAACACGCATGGGCATATTGGATTCCTAGGAAATTGAATACCTTCTCAATATTAACACAAGTATTTATAGGACTACATAATAGAAAAAACATGAATAAATACCATGAGTCACTAATTCTAGGTAAGGTGACCAAATCAATTACTCAACTAACAAACTAATTAATGCACTATTAACCATAGTAGACTATTAAGATTGCAATTCTTAACATATACAAGCGCAATGTGATTTGATTTATTATATTTGGTATAACAATTCTGCAATGTGATTTGATTTATTGTATTTAGTATAACAATTCTGCAATGTGATTTGATTTATTATATTCGGTATAACAATTCTATGCTCAACAACGTTTATGAAATTTTACAAAACCTGTAATTCCATGTTACACCCAGCAAATAAATCGAGTATTTGTAATTCATGAAAAATGTAATTGTTTGAGTACCCTCCCAACCATGTGGTCGACATAATATATACATTTCTAATATATGAGAGAAACATATGTAATATTTTCTACAGATATATGGCTGCTATAAAAAAAAATCATTGACCAATATTTCTTCTCTCCCAGAGAATGTCCATACATTTATATCGGAGGCCCATCGGTCGATAGGAAGGAAAAGCCTCGTGAGAAATGTTTCTCCAACATGTAGGCAAAATGTAGTAGGAGCTCAACTCGAAAGCATAAAACATTGTCTTCAAGCCTCGTAGAAGGCGATGTAAAGAGGGATGCAATTTAAGATTTGTACACACATACAAATGCCTTGAATTATTGTGGACGCTAGCTTGGACAAACTCAAGAAGGCATCCTGACCAATGATCAAATTTGAAGGGCATATATTCTTTGAGCTTTCAAAGAGATGAAAGGTAATATAAATAAAATTGTATTTGAGTTGATCAGTATAAATTTATTAAACCTTTCACAATTAACAAAAGAATAAATATCAAATTTACTAAGAGATTATAAAGCCAATCAAAATAGAAATCAAGTTTTTTTTCTCTAACAACATAAGAGATTATTGCAAAAACTTAAAAACATTTAAAAAATGTGTCATTGTTCAATGTGGTGTCTATGAAATTCAAACTAGAGAGAGTACAACCATCCAAGCTTGAGAGATGTAAGAGTGATGGGCATTACAGACCTCACAAATACATAACACCCCCACAAAAATGGTGAAATCATTTAAAACATATCTAGCAGTCTAACAATGCAGCATCACCTGACACTAATTCACCGAGGTATCAAATTTTGCTATTGAATGTTTGTCATGACAAACTACATGTATATATATGGAAAGGAGATGAAGGCAATGGCATGAATCCTAAGCACATGCCATGCACATCATGAACTCAATCATTGTAAATTTGCAACTCATTTTGTGTTTGAGTCTCCTTAATCTTCCCTTTAAATAGAACAAGAACCCCAAAATAACTTTGCAAAATTGCTAATGGTGGGATCAAATGTTAGGAGAGAAAGTCCAAGGCCTGAGCAATTAAGAGCCCATGGCCCTAGGATTGAAATCCTTAGGGTTTTAATAAAATTTCTCGTGTGTTTTGTACCAAACCATGATTCGACGAATTGACATTGGTAGGAAATTTAGTATTTAACATGAAAACAATTATTGCATTGCCTACAATTACAACTATAAGACCACATGTATCGCATCACAATGTACACAAACAAGAGTGAAAAGGATGCCCAACAACGTTACTACATCCACATGGTCAATGATTCATCTATGGGAACTACCACCATCCACATGGTCAATGATTCAACTATGGGAACTACCACCATCCACATGGTCAGTGATTTAGCTATGGGAACCACCACCATCCATATTATCAACCTTAGTGGCACACAATACGTAGATCTCAAGGCTTCCATGTGCCCAAAATGACATGTAGTAGACAAGTTCGCCAAATGTTGTTGCTAAATTCCTCACAAGTGAACGAGTGGAAGTTGGAACCGTGGAAGTCACAATTTGCAATTGATGTATTCTAACTAGACATCTAACACTCCCATCCATTTTACTGAGGAATCCAACCAGTTATATACAATTATATGGCTTGGTTTATGATTCTCTGGCTTAATTTTATCTTTCATATTATTATTTGATTCCTTCCTCTTCTTCTTTGAAAATATTGAAATTGGAGATAAACTATCATATATGAGTAGAAGGTGGTGATTCACATATATACTATAGATTTGTTTCTTAATGAGTATTCAAAAGAATCCTGATTTAGTAAGCTAAGTAATCTTTTACCATGGGGTGATCCCGCTCACGACCCAGTTTCTTCTCTTAGCTAGATTAGCTTCACACACTAAGAGATGACCTTTGGGAGCTTTCAATGGAAATGGACACTGGTAAAATACAATATTGATGAAGAAACATGGAGCTCCTTTTATGGAGTTTACGAAAGGAAAGATTTCGATAAAAACTGAGTGAATGGCGCTAGGTTAACCCATAATTCAATGGCGAAATTGGTGATTTGATCATATTCAACGGGCTATCTCCTTTGGGATAAATAAGTACATACAAATGAATAGAGAGAAAATTATATAATTTTATGTAAACCTAATACAATTTTTGGGGGGCTTTGATCTAATGAGTGGAAACATACACATATTGTGTAAACTAGCTTACACTATGCTTGACTTCCTAACAATGATGAGTGATGATATTTCCAACTTCTAATATTTTGGACAATGAGATTAATCTTTGAAGGTCAAGTGATGTTCTGGTTCTTACAAGTTGTGTATCAGATAATTTGAAATCTTAACCTTTTTTCAAAATGTTAGTTTAAATTGCGTATTTCTTAATTAAAACAATAAAAATAAGATTTTAATTTTTTTTTTAAACAAATTTAACTTTGCATTTGTAGCACAAGGCAAAACCCTTAGAAAGCGCTAGGAAGGGTTCAATTTTGAACAATGCTCCGTCCTTATCCAAATTGATTATGTCGTTGTTGCATCAGCCGATTAAAACGGAAATAAATTATATTAATTAAATTATCGAACAAAATTGATAAAAATTAGTATAAAAATTGAGCAAAGGCTATACGGGTGGACTCATATCTACTTGCGGTCACTATATGTGACATGGACATAAATTCATAAATTCAGATCACAATTCAACGTATAAATTAAATAAATTATAAAATAAGTTTATTTTATAAATAAATTTAAATAGTATAAAATTTTAAAAAAAATAAAATAAATAATTGTGTTGATGTGTATTTAGATATTATTAGTTTTTGGTTGGATTTATTTGAGCGAATCAATAAAATTAACCCAAGTGTAAAAAGTGTACAGCAACGATTCATTTTATGGTGGTCTTATCTTGTTATGTTTAAATACATCTTGATTAAGATTTAAATAACTTTCAATTAAAGGGTACCAATTTGTTTTTGTTTTTTTCATATTGATTTTTTTAGTTTATTAAATAGTATTTGTTTTGTGCTTATATTAACTCTAACAATCTATTTAAGCCTTAGCCAACTAACCCACAGTGCAACAATCAAATAAAACGAGCAATGTAGGAACAAAGGAAAAGCTTATGAGTGAAGCATGCAACACTCACTGGTATAGCATAATCCACCTTCCAATAAATAAAGAACAGGTAAGTCCTAACGTCAAACACTCTTACATTTCCAAGATTAAATGGTCTCACACTACGATTCTACCCATTTGTTGTCACTTCAAGCAACATTTGAAAACCGTTACTCACTCCACAATTGCTGATCCCAGATACTCGAAGTATCTGTTATGATGTTTCTGGCACCGTGGCACCGTGTTTTGTTGACAAAATCCATTCGGAATCTTTCTCCTTTTAAAAGACAAAAGGAAAAGAAGGCAGAGCAGCAAAAAGGAAAACAAAAGAAAAAGGAAAAGGATCTTTGTCTCTTACATATTTCTTTATTGTTCCATGAAAGGCAAAAGGAATAGTCGAAAAAAGTATAAAGGAAAAAAATATGTTGTCTAGTAAGCTAAGGTTTTAAATCTTTTAACAAAGTAATTTTTAATTAGTAAGTTACTTTAGCATATGTATTTTTATATTGATATTCTATATGCAATTAAGTCTTTTGCTATATTCAATTGCATGTTTTTGTTCGGTATTAAAAAGGAGTCTATATTAAACTTAGTCCAAATTGACCAGTCACCTTTTAAATTGTATTTTAAACTAGTATATAGCTTATGTTGCATAAGAGAGGCATAAGAATTGTCTCTATTGTTTGGATCTTGAAGCTATATAGAAATAAATAGTGGAAAATGATATAAAAATATGTTTATAACTCTTATATGGACGAAATGAGATGGGATGGGGTGGGTAGGTGTTGGTTGCCAAAAATGCTCATTTGTCTTATCATTCCCATATCATTTTCCATCCTATTCCTTTTTATTAATACATTCACATTTACTATTTTCTTTTCACATGGCAATTATTTATCATGTCATATTAATGCTTGGTTTACTTGTAAATTTGGGGGTATGTTTCCTAATATGGCTAATTATTTATGGATTAATGAAGATGTATGCAGATACAGGGGATTAGTGTCTCAACTTGTTGATATCCGTGCATGATGTGATTTTATGGTGTGTTCTGACAATTTAAGGGTCAAACTTAGCTCGCTAGTTCCAATATTCTATGTCTCATCCAGCTCAACTCGTCTTCTTCCATATGGCTTGTTATCTTAGGAAGGATGAGATGGCGCATGTTTTGGAATACTATTATAATGTGTTGTTGTTGTTATAACAACACACTAAAGACAATCTTGATGAATTTGATGTTGTTGTAACTATTTCTATTTTATGTAATTGATAACTTGAATCTCGGAACTATCTTAATTGGATCTAGACTGGTTTTTGAGAGAAGGAAATATTTTAAAAAGAGATCAAAACATCCATGCTCAGTTAGATGTTATTGGGGAAAAATCACACACGTAGGGGCGAGAGTGGCAAGTCTTGCATCTGAACTCTTATTCAATAGAATTGGCAATGTTTCAATAAATTCTTGAGTATTCATTTCTTTTACCGTGTTAAGGAAACTCTGCTAGGAGGAAAGGGCCCACCTTCTCTCAGAGCTCACCTTGCTGCTGGTTGTGAATTTATTTTATTTTTATAAATTGGGAAATTGCTGAAACAACTACTTTTATAGATTATGTGAGAGGAATGCAGTTAGCCTATTGAGTTATTTGTTTATTAATGCTGGAACAATTAACTATCTGGTGTGTGGATTTATTTTTAAGTGTGTCGTTAATTCATTGATAATGATAATTGCTTTTACACATGTACTATGTTGCTGAATTTATCATAGATTAACTCCTTTCATGAATTGTTGGCAGATTAAGTAATATGTGATTTCTTTTTAAGCAATTAGATTAAATTCAGATTTGGAGTTCTTGCTAAATTGTGGAATAGTTTTTCTCATTCTTTGCAACAATAAATGGGATTTATATTATTACAAAAGAAAAATAGGTGTTTCAATTATAGGGTGTGTGCAAAAAGTTGAGGGTCTCTTTTGGCGCGTTAGATGCAATACAAAACTGAAAAAACAGACATCCATCAACTTGCATGGATATTTTTAGACACTTACACAATGAATCTTGCGATCAGTAAAAAAACAAGAAATGTAGTAAATTGAATGACCTTTCCAAATATATATTTGTTTTCTATTGAAAATGTTGTTAACTATCTAAAGTTAGATAAATTTTAATGGGCACTTTTTATTTTTGTGACAAATTATAAGGTATATGTTTTTGTGGGTGTAGCGTCTGAGTGTCTAAATGATGGAATAAACTTATGAAAACCGGTATACATATAGAGAACATATAGGACTAGTGCACGACTATTTTTCCAATAATAAAAATAATATTTTTAATTTTTTTTTTAATTATCTATGAGATCAAACCTCGAAAACGGGACGTCATTTGTGAGTGCAGCGTTTGAATGTCTTAATGCAATTATTTGGAAATGGGTTTTTATAACAGGTAGAGATTGGTGTTCTTTAGTGCGCCATACAATTTTTTTTAAATGGTTGGGAAACGAAAGAGATATGAACGAAACACTACCAGTGTGTTTTTTGAGTTGAGGAGTGTGTTGAGGCCTGGAAATTCGCAGGCTGCAACAGTAAGAGATTCTCCCTAATCAGCGTTCCCAACTAGCCCGTTGACTATTTGGTGTAGGGAATCCATCCGGTTTACGGTTCGGCTACCCTAGGTCAATGCAACAAAACAAGGGTTTTACCGGTCGCGGCCCGGTCCACCGAGTTTTTGTATTTTTTGACTTAAATGCGAAATGAGGGCGCCTAACTAAATGCAGGGTGGTGAAGGATGCAGGTAGCAGTCACAATGTGATGCGCAGGTTCTTACCTCTCGTCTTAAGCTCACCAGCACCTGAATCACACTTGCAGAAATGAACTGAACTAACTATCTATCTATTTATCTATCTACCTATCCCTGGGGAGAAAGAATGTGATCTATGTATGAGTAATGTGTATGTGCATGCATAATAAAAGCAATTACAGATAGCTAATATTCCTTATTACAGACATGAACAGTTAAAGATATTTCAACAACCAGATAGCTAATTGTTGTATGAACAGCATACATTACTCATGGTGGACATTTCATCAAAATAAATCAGAAGTCATTCAGGCAAAGACATAGGTCATAGAGTTAGAACGATCTCACGATTCATGGACACCATACTGAAAAACAAAACAGTTCATCTTTCAATCGTCCACGGCACAACATTTGAAATCCCACCGATTTTTCTTCAACAGGCAAACCAAATATTTTATTGCAAAGAGAAGTAGTTCTTCTTACAATAACCTTTCTAGTCAAACTGGGGAAAAAAGTCCTTCTCTCCTCTTAGTCTATTACATTTATACAAAAAGAGTGAAATGGTTGGGTTGCCCAAAGTAGCCTTTGGGCTTCCCAACTTTTCATTTTCCCAACGTTTTGTCTTTACAAAATGTTACAAAATACAACGGTGACTTATCCCTTACGAAGAGGGCCCCGCTTGGCTTTCTAGGAACTTCCTCCACGCTGCAGCTTCACTAGCGATGCCTTCAAAAGTGCTAGGCTCCAAAAACTAAATATTTATCTCAAATTTCTCGGCTTGATTCTTGATAGCCTCGATCCTTGCTAGGCTCAAACGGAGCTGATCTTCCAAAAATTGCACACTAACAGCTGGGTGGTCCACTTCATTTTTCAAAACTAGGTCATCAATGACCTTGATATGTTGCGTTCTGGCCTCTGCATCTTGATATCTACTCTGCAATATTTCCATAAAGGTTTTATGGTCCGGGAACTCCTCAAGCCTATGTTCAGCCTCTGTCTGACACCGATTGTATGTATTAAGGAGCCTTCTGAAGTATTCTGCGCATGCTCCCTACGTCCTTTTGACAACCTTCTTGAAGTCTTCAGTGGTGCTGACAGTGAACTCTATTAAGTCATGATCTCTTTTGAGGGCTTGATGATCCTTGACTGGCAGCTCTGCTGGAGTCTCTCTATTACTTTCAAGTCTTGCCATTCTGGCATTCAAATTTTCAAGAACATCCTGGGATCTGTCCACGAAGTAGGAGGATGTTTCCATGATCTCCTCTAACCGGCTATCAATCTGAAGGACTTTGCACCTTTCTTCCTCCAGAGCAATCTGCAGCTGAAACATTTTAGCTTTTTGAGCCAAGATATGTTCTTTGAATGGTCGGAGATCTACTTGCTGTTCCCTTGCTTCCTCCAGAGCGGTGGTCAGAGCGGTGATCTGTTCTTGATGCTTCTTGTTCTGCTCTTCGAAGTGCATATCATTGGCCTGCAAAAGGATTTTCAGCTGCTCTTCTAGGTCCTCCTCCTTTTGTAGCCACTACACCTTCTCACTCTTCAGATCTTGGCATTCCTGTTGTACTTTCTCTAGGGCCTCCTGTGTTGTTTCCATGGCTTGCATTTCTACTTGGAGGGCATGTACTTCACCCTTTGAGGATTCTAGTTCCCTTTGCATGTATTCATACTTTCTCTTGAGTCTGTTACCCTCTTCTCTCTCCTTCCTCAGTGTATTTTTTAGCTGAGCGGAGGTTTTCTTAGATGACTCCAGTTCAATCATCACCCTGTTTATGTTATCTTTTGAGGCATCGATCATTGCAGCCTCGGCTCTTAGCGTGAACCTAGGATCCAGGTCTGTCCCTAACATGACAGCTGTATCTATTACCATCTTTCCAGATAGATCTTCTACTTCAACTTTCCTTTCTGTCCTCCTCATTATTCTCTTCGTGGCCCTATCATAATAGACAGTATTGAAGTCAGGGACTTCTTCTCCCTTTTTCTGGATGAAAGGCACTAGTTGGAGCGTAGGGGCCACAGGGGTACTGGCAGCGGGTACTTGAGAGGTCTGTACCTTGGGGTTTTCCTCCTCCTGGGTCTGCCCTGTTGCTGTTTCAGAAACTGACTGCTGTGTCAACTTTATTCCTTCAGCTTCTTGCGTTTGGAGCTCCTCATCGAGCTTTCTCTTTGCTTCTTCAGCTGCTTGTCTGGCTGTTTCTTCTGTTTCTTTGGCTGCCTCTTTTGGTTTCTCAGCTGCTTCTTGGGAAGCTTTTCTTTTCTCTTCTTCTCCCATCTGCAACCATTCTGCAGCCTCCTTTTCCAACCTTTGAGCTTCTTCCTGTCTCCTTCTGGCTCCTTCTTCAGCCTTTGCCTGCTCATCCCCTTTTACACCTTTGGTGGGAATCTTTTTCTTGAACCTTCTCATTAGCATTGTCATGTTAGGGGCGTTTCGAAAGACAGATTCTTCCTTATCAAAGTGGTGAGTATACTCAAAGTGAACTTTGTGTTCTTTACAATGCTCCGCCACTTTGCCTTGGGAGTCACTCCTATGATATGGCATTTCGCCAAAATGGAACTTTTGTAATTCCTCTATGAATTCAGCAGCTTGTTTCACCTTGGTGAATTTGTAGCTACCTAGCTTGAATGGCAAAGGAGGGTATGCCGTCTTCTTCTGTTCAAACAGGAAATTACCTATTCCATCAATGAACACCTGTCTGACTGCCTCCTTGTGAATAATATAATCCGTTGCATATTTGGGTAGCATTAAGGGGCATTTCATTCCTCCAAACATTCTGAAATACATGCCATTGTCAGTTAAGTAATAGTCTGCATATTCTTCTATTACCCGCATAGCCCCTTCTGACATACATTCACATTCCTTCCGAAAAATGAGTGTGTAGAGTGGCATAATGAAGTGCTCATAGACCTCTCTGTAATGGCTATGGTACTGGTGGGCCCACAATGGTCTATAAGCGGCATAAACAAGCATTCTCTCCCTGTCCCAGATGCACCTGAGACCGGGGAAAGGCTGGTTGCACAGTATGCAGTCTATCAATATTGAACTCATATAGAATTCGGATCTTTTCTGGGCTTCTCCTCCCAAGGCAGCAGCCAAGCAAGAAGAAAGATTGCTTGATACAAGGCTAGCCCAATTTAAAACTGTTCATAGGGATGCCACATGAAAAATAATGGGTATCCATTCAAGCTTGAAGAGTCTTCCATGGGCTCTCCCAAAGATCCTATTAAGCATCAGGGCTATAAATCTGTAGGGAGCCCTCAAGCTCGCTGTATCATACTCACCGGCTGGTCTGTATCGGTAAAGTTTTCCCTGCAAGAGCATTCTCTTAAGAGTTTCCACCAGGTCCATTCTGATGCTATCCAGCCAATTATCTGATAGGAAAACTTGGGCTTCTGGTAGGTGATAAGCCAACGCCACATATCCAGGTCTAAATGCAGCATAGCCCTGTCCTTCAACATTTCCTATGATCATTGTGGTTGTATTTACCCGGGGCAGAATCCAACCAATTACCTCAGAGCATGGGAATAGCTCTAGTCTGGTGGCAACTTTCATGATAGCAGATTTCTCTATGTTAGCATAGATGGGTTCTTCTTCGAGACCCATCTCAGGAACCTCCCTGCGGGAAATTAATCTATATATTTCACCCCATTTGTACTCGGGTTCAACACCAGAAACACATTGAGTGTCTCCATATATGTATTCAATCTTTGTTACAGCTTCCCCCTCTGTCCCTTCTTCAACCACAGGGGCCTTCTTCTTCTGCCTTTTGGACATGGTGGATTCGAATTCTTCCTGTCGAATATAACATTGTAATATTGAGAAATTCAAGTTGCAGGAATTTATATGATAGTGTAGCATTTTACTCTTTCTATGTATACCATGACAGCAACTAGTCGATGAAACTAAGATACAAGCTTGCATAACCCGACTGACTTGACTAACAGGATTATTATAACCAAATGCTCATTTTTTAGTATTCTTTGTCTATAAGATGCAACATTATTGTATGACATTTAACCATTCCACAACCATCTTTAAACTGCAACAAAACTACATCCATATGCAATGTGCCATTCTCATGTGTTTAATGTGATAGCAGGTAAAGAAACAAATGCATGTATGTGCAGCCCATAAAATGCAATGTGCAGTGCTCAATAGTTTAGCCTTTGTATATCAACAAAAGAGATAATCGGAAGTAGTTATATGCGGTATGACTATGAGGGTCTCCTATGTTTTCAATACCAACATCTTAACAACATATATCTTAGCATGCACGAAATCGATGAGGAGCCACGCCGTTTGCGAAAATAATTACATTATCTTAACTACCCATTTCGCTCTCTGTGGGGACTACTGTCATCTTGCTGTACTGGATAAATGGGTAATAGCTACACGCAACGTCTATAGTGCCTGTGCCTTTGTGTTTCAGGTTAATAATCTACAAATCGCAGCAGATCCCTTCCAACCAGCTAGGGTTTCAAATCAAGGTGCGCGGCATGGCACGGTGAAACAGATGTTCGAGGATGTGGGTAAAATGAACCTCAATCAAAAAGAGAAAACACCAAATGCCATCGAAAAACCCACTACAAAACCTCCCCCTGCTCCTCATCATCACACATGGGGTAGCTAGGTGTAGGCGGCGTAACGGCCGCCTACACCAAGGCTCCACCTACTATGCGCGGGGCTTGCAAACAAAGGCCGCATGCCAAAAATGTCCCGTAGGTTGAAAACGCCAGTGCCAGCATTCAAAATAACCTCCCCATCCCCTTATTAAATACGCATACATTTAACGGGGGGAAGGAAAACACCGTAACCGCATCAAACTTTACACATTCTTCGAAAGGAATAGGAGCGGGTGAATAGACCTACCTGGCACGGATGTATCCGACAAGGCGAAAGTGGTCGGGCTTCCTCAACTGCCACCTAGATGCGAGTACTGGCACAGTGGTCCACGTGCTTCCAGGGGGCGACAGCGCAGGATGATCACGATAGCTCGAGCAAAACAAACAATAAAATAACCCAACTTGCTTCTCCCTATATATAAAATGGTTCGCATGTGTGGCGGGGTTTAAATCGGACGAGAAACTATTCTGAATCGGGAGGTAAGAACGCGAACCCCTCCGCAACGGTGGCAGGTCATAACGTCAATCCTTCCACAATGGTGAGCAAGGCCGGAGAATCCAATGATCAGACGTCGGGAGAAACTTGGATCGGAAGCCAAAAGCTTAAAGTCTTCCGCAACGGCGGACACTCGTAACATAAACACCGTCCGTAAAACCCAAGTTGGAAACCAAATGACTCTACGTCGGAAGCCTAACGCTTCTCCCATCCGCCACATCGGGACCCAAAGAACTCAACCCCGTCCGCAACGGCGGAGAGATCAATGGTAAAAGGCTCCGAAACACGCAAATCCGCAAGAAAGTGAAAATCAAAACCCAAACTGATCCGCAACAACGGAAGCCAAAGTGATGATCCGTCCACAACGGCGGTCAAGGAGATAACCATACCTTCCGACGTAGAACCTAAAGTCACCCACAACGGCGGAAAAAGGCAAAGCAAAAACCTCTGCAATGGCGGAAGAGTCAATTTAAACAACTTCCACTTTTAAAGTGACATCAAAGGTATTCAAAATAATGATAAGGCTTGATAAAACAAGGAAAAAATCCAGCGTAAGAGGGAGATGAAAACAGGTGGTGAACCACTTCAGCATGAGAAACTCTTCCTGAAAGTTCCCTGACCAAATCAAAACGATAAATCAAGCTAACCAAAGCAAAGTAGGGTCCTAAATTTTTTTGGAATTTTGGGAAATTTTGCAGCTACAACAGAGTGATGGCAGAAGATAAATAAGAAAAAAATAGAAAAAATTATGTATTCTTGTTAAATTTTACATATTTAGAATCTGCAAAAAAAAACATATCTGTTTCTAAAATCTCATAAAAAATGGAGGTGTGCAGCATAATCAGACGAACCGCTAAACACGAGCATTTTGAAAATTTGGATATAATGTTGAATTAGCCATGGTTGATCATACTCCAAGGCATAGGCATGTTGAATCCGAAGCAAAGTACAAAGCAGACACATAGGCATAGGAATTCCACAAAAGCATGGGTGGAGGCTCGGCCTTATCTTTTGGAGGGAATAAATTTTTGAATTTAAAGAATGTGCGAGCACAATTTAGCTAAACAAAACGCGTGCATGTTATGTGCAGAAAAATCGCATGCGCGTTCTGTAAAACCAAAAATAGAGTTCATTATCATCTTCATCTTCATCATCTTCAACTTCATCATCATCATCATCATCGACATGATCATCATCATCACCATCAACATCATGAACATCATCATCATTCATCATCATCATCATCCTCATCACCTTCATCATCATCATCATCACCATCATCAACATGATCATCATCATCACCATCAACATCATGAACATCATCATCATCATCCTCATCATCATCCTCACCATCAACACCATGAACATCATCATCATTCATCATCATCCTCATCATCATCATCATCACACTCATCATCATCCTCATCACCTTCATCATCATCATCATCAACAACAACAACATGATCATCATCATTACAGTCAACATCATGAACATCATCATCATTATCTTCATCATCATCACCATCAACATCATCAACATCATCATCATCATCCTCATCATCATCCTCACCATCAACATCATGAACATCATCATCATCATCCTCATCATCACCATCAACATCATCACCGTCAACATCATCAACATCATCCTCATCATCCTCATCATCATCCTCACCATCAACATCATGAACATCTTCATCATTCATCATCATCATCCTCATCATCATCATCCTGATCATCATCCTCACCATCAACATCATGAACATCATCATCATTCATCATCATCATCCTCATCATCATCATCACTGTCAACATCATGAACATCCTCATCATCATCCTCATCATTACCTTCATCATCATCATCATCATCATCATCAACATGATCATCATCCTCATCATCATCAACATCATGAACATCATCATCATCCTCATCATCATCATCACCATCAACATCATGAACATCATCATCATCATCCTCATCCTCATCATCATCATCACCTTCATCATCATCATCATCATCCTCATCACCTTCCTCCTCATCATCCTCATCCTCATCATCATCATCACCTTCATCATCATCATCATCATCATCATCATCATCAACATGATCATCATCATCACCATCAACATCGTGAACATCATCATCATCATCCTCATCATCATCATCATCATCAACATGATCATCATCATCACCATCAACATCGTGAACATCATCATCATCATCCTCATCATCATCACCATCAACATCATGAACATCATCCTCCTCCTCCTCCTCCTCCTCATCATCAACATCGTGAA
>LPNX010568524.1:808012-842214 GCA_001517045.1 Pseudotsuga menziesii
AATAGGAGCGGCCCAGGAATCAGTGACAACTTGAAGGAAACCCTCTTGCTGGATCCAAAGGGGGCTGAAGCGGAAGGGGATAGGGCCGAGGTTTGGGGCTAGAGACAGATCAAGCAGAATGGGGTTATGATCCGAGGTACAGTGTGGAAGGATTTTGGACGAGGCCAAGAGACCAAGGGTGAGAAAGGAGGAGTGGACAAGGAACCTGTCAAGCCGGGCAGCCACATGACCCGGACCCGCTCTCTTATTCGACCAAGTGAACTTCCCTCTAGCTGGTTTGATGTCGAGGAGATCCCATCCGAGGATGATACCCTCCACCCATTCTCGGGAGGGATCCCTGACCAGCGATCCACCTTTTTTCTCACATGCAGCCAAGGTAACATTCAGGTCGCCAGCTACTATAATATTCTCAAGATGCTGATGATTGAGGAAAGATTCTAGATTTTTCCAACAATCTTTTTTTTCCGAGTGCAGAACAGGAACATAGAGATTGAAAAGACTTACCAGTTGCCCCGAGGGTTTGTGGAGTAGTTTGGTAAAGATCCAGTGGAGATCATGGACCTCAGTGTCAAGTGTGTAGAGATTGGAGTCCCAGAAGGTTGCTATGCCTCCAGAGGCTCCTCTAGAGTTGATAGTAGTTCCAGTGCCTTTTTTCCAGAATTTTTCCCCAGCTTGAAGGGCAGCAGCTTCCTCCATTTTTGTTTCCTGGACAAGCAGAATTTCAGGGTTATGAATTCGAACCAGATCTTTCATAGCTTCTTCTTTTGATGAAGACCCTAAACCCCTGCAATTCCAGGAGATGTAGCGCATTAAAAACGGTGGGGGGGGTGGCCCCTTTGGAGGCCGGGCTAGATCCTTTCTTTGATCTGGTGTTCATGAGCCCTTTCAATGTTCTTTGTGATCCTTCAAGAATTTCTAAGTAGGAGGCTTCTTCCCTCTGCTTCTTTTTTGACTTTCGACCTCGTGGATTTTTGAAGGGGGGCGATGGTAGACTGCAAGAGGAGTCCCCTTCGTCTGACTCTTCATCCCGATCTGTTTCTAGCAGTAGGGGATCTGCGTTGGATTTTTTGAGAGGACTGGCTAATTATTATAGGGCATGTCTATTTATTAATAGACATGACTATTACCCTCTCATCCATATTTAGCATGGCTCACTATCTATGTAATTGATCATTCAATTATCAAATATATATATTTATAAATAATATCCAACATGTAAAGTTTTATCTTTACAAGTGCTATTAGAGCGTTTTTTTCTCTTGAGCTATGGGAGAGGAGAAAATGAAAAAGAAAAAAAGAAGGATAAAGTAAAAAGTAAAAAAGAAAAATTATCAACAAACCAATTCATGGTTTTATAAAACTAGTCCATAGTTTTAGGACTAGTTTTATAAAACCAGTCCATGGTTTAATAAAATTAGCCCATGGTTTTTATTTTCTAATGCTCCCACCTCTAATCTCTCGCAAATATCTCCCATCCAAAAATATTAGAAAATGTATTATTATTATAGATAATAATTACTATAATAATAATACTTATTTTATTATTAATAATATTAAAAACATTAATATTATTATATTAAAATCATTAATATTATTATAAAATTAAAAATTATTTATTTTAATAGAAAACAAATTTCTTCATCATTTTTTTGAAGATTTTGTATAAGACAAAATGGTCTTGGATGTAGGTGTTTATGGGTTTTTTAAAAGAGATAAAACAACTCAAGAAGTTGAAAATGAATTAACAGGGGAGATTGAAGTAATCAAAAGCATTAGAGGAAATTTCAACTCAAAATGGGCCTCCTAAAAAAAACTAATAAAATAATAGTTAAAATAATAAAATAATATTTATTAATTTTGGAGGAAGAAAAGAAAAAAAAACTATTTTTTGTTTGTATTTTCGACATATCTCCCTGTGTTTTTACTCAAATTTTGATCGGGAGAGCTCGTTGGATGCGGAATTAAATTCTGCATCCAATGAGTCCCCACTTGACATACTTTTGATGGACCCCACTACCCCAAAAACAATAAATACCTAAAAAAATGTGATGATGACATCTGCATCCAACGAGCTCTCCTGATCGAAATTTGAGTAAAAACACAGGGAGATATGTCGAAAATACAAACAAAAAAGTAGTTTTTTTATGATACCTATCCCCAAATTTATATTAAAAAGATGTTTAAGACCTACAGTATTTTGAATTTAAAGTAATTTCATTGGATAACACATGATGACATGGAATTTGAATTAGAGTTAAAAGGCCCATTTTGAGTTCAAATTTCCTCTAATGAACGGGGCTTGAAGCAAAAATATGGGATATCGATGTCGCAACACAAGTTCTTCATGAAGGCATAAAATAATTAGTTGAAGAAATGAAAATGTTGATAATACGATGGGGAGAAGGATAATCTAAGAAGCATGTGGACCAAGAAGCACCATAGGCATATGAGTCCTACTCCTCAAGTTAGTTGAAAGAAGAAGAAGTAGTTATGCCATATGTATTTTCAAGCACAAAAGAGGAGGAAGAAACATTAGATGGTATTGATAAATGACAACTTAGTATTACTCATGCACCTATGTCATAACAAAATACACATACATTAATGCCTTACATCCCCCCTCACAGAAGGTTCATGGAATCATACGTAAATTAGGATAAGAACCATCATTTGAAATACAAGACACAAAAAACAATTCCTAACCATAACCATCGTTCAAAGTACAAGACTCAAAATAAGATGTGGGATCATGCAGAAGTTCCAGAAATCTATTGAAGCTTCATACAAGGAATGGAAATGAGTCATATAAATCATCCATCCTACAAAACCATAAAATCAGTGAAAATGGCTCATGAAGCTCCAAAACAAAGTAGAATTGTAAGCCTGGCTCATAACCCAAACCAAAGCCAAGGACATGATAATAAAGACAATAAAACAAATGATGAAACAAAAGATGTATAGGACAGTGATAAAGTCCATAGTATAGAAGATAAAAATGAACCTGAAGAAAAATTGCTTGAAAATAAGATTGACAAAAAGATAGATGCATCTTATGACAATCCTGATGCCAATGCCAATTCTAAAGAAGATGGTGATACCATAAATGGTAACAATCAATCACCAAATATTGATGAATATAAGGTTGGTGTTAATGCCAATTATGAAAAAATTGAAGTTGTAGAAGGATACAACGATGCAAATAAAAGCACTAAAGATGATCCTAATCATGACAACGTAGAAGAAAAAAACTCAGAAGATTCTCTGACACATGAAGATATAAACATTTTACATGGTGTTGCAACTCAGTATGTTCAATATCAAATGGTTCCCAAGGAGCAGCTGGAGATAAGATCATCATATAAACACAAGAATATAAATCATTTGAATATTTTTAATCAAACCCCAATGGATGAAATAAATACATTAAAGGGCACTCCATCCTTAAAAATATGTGACAAAACTACAAATGAAGAATCCCTAACCAATCAAATTGAATTAAGTAAGTTGTTAGCAGTTTCCACTACATATAAGAAGATCATAAAAAATGTAATTGAATATCCAACAATCTTTGAAGATACATCGATCAACACTGAAAAATCTATATTTCATATATGAACCAATGCCATACCAAAGCATGCAAAAATAATAGGTTTCAACATGTCGACACAAGTTCATCATGAAGATATCATATTGGAAACACAGAAGAATACTTCCTTTAGTCATTATGGTTTTATCTACAAAATTATATGCATGAAGAAACTTGAATGGAAATGTGACCAACTATTTCAAGAATTATTAAACCGTGGTACCATTATTTGTGAAAAGACTCTCCTTTGGCAACATCGATCACACCTATGCCTTTCTTAAATAAACTTTCATCAAGCACAACACCTCTATTGAAGTTAAGACTAATCAATCATTTAAGAAGTTAAGTTGAGCACTCTTTATACAATATTCGTGGTCAAATATTTTAAATTCCAAATGACTTGTAATAAAGACAAATGGTTATTACAGTTGTTAATTAATATCAGTTTACTAATTCGTCGCTAAAATGTTAATTAATTATTAATTATTAGTTATTATAGGGCATGTCTATTTATTAATAGACGTGACTATTGTTGAAATACTGAGAGGGGGGTGAATCAGTATTTGTACAATACAAATTTAATCAAAATCAGTTTTCTAATCGCCAATCATAGAACATCATCAATATGTATAAAAATAACAAGATGCATAGTACACAATAATTTTTGATGTTGAAACCCAAGTTCTAGGGGTAATACCACGGAAGCCTTTTAAAAATAGTTTTCCAGAAATAACTAAAAGGAGGAACAACCCCCTTATTATATAGACTTCAATTGTCTAGATTCAACTAGAAGGAGGCTATGACCCCCTGATTTACAGGCTACGACCCGAAGGAAGCTGTCACTTCCTAGTTTTACAGCTTCAACTAGAAGGAGGCTACGACCTCCTTTCCTTGCCCCGTCCTGCCACCCTGTTAAGAGATAGAAATTGTTGAGCCACAATCGCATTGATCATGTGGACCTGTTAATCAACACTTGTGCTACACTGCACAACCTGTACGACACTACTCAACCTGTACCAAACTGCATAACCTGTAGACCTGTCACATATCAATCTCTGAATATGCTGTTAATAACCTCTACACTCTGATCACTTCCAAATCATCCCTGCATACCAACAAGTCATTTTACTTCCACACACTGCTCATTTACATCCTTGTACACCTTGTCATACACAATCACTGAACAAATAATCCTTCTCTGCTTCCACTGAACATAATGCATGCATCTCCATGCATCATCATCATAGGGTATGCATTCTCATCATCAAATAAACATTATCATCATCTTAGTGTGCAGTGTGTATGAATCATCAACATCAATTATACATCATAATGCATAGGAGAGCATCATCACACTATGGTATGCATGTACATCATATTGTAAAGGAGTGCAACAACTTCAAAGAGTGTACATCATTACCACATGCATTATCATCATAAAGTGTATCACATCATAACATAAATGTATGCAACATCATCATCATAGTCTCCATAATTAATTCAAATATATATACCAATATATAGGCTCACATACTAAGATCAAATATGAACTCTTAGATCCATGAGAGACATGTGTCATCACAAAAGAAACCCACCAGAATGAACTATACCTTTTTGAAGATCACAAGATGAAGAAATAGTAGAAAAATAAAAATAAACTATAGATCCTATCATCACATATCCCTCATAACAAGATTTCCAACAATCCAATAATTTTCTAATTCTGATTCCGGATGAGAAAGATATGCCAATTTTAGTGAAGATGCCCAGAAATCTTTTTGTCAGAAAATTTCGCACTATTCTCCAAATGTACGAAATTCCTAAGAGAATTGATGATGAAAAAAATGAAATGTTTGATATTATATTTATATGAGTTGTGGAGAAAAAAATATTATCTTGATATGACATGCAATTCAAAATTACAAATAATTAAATTATCTTTTGCTTAGTCGGCTCACCTGAAAAGGTGGGGTACCCCACTTCAAAAATTCATATCTCTTCAACCGTAAGGAATTAGAAGATGCTCCACATATCAATGGAAATGGATTGAAGAGGAATATCTCCCTATGATGGGTTTATGTGTAAATTCTTGGTCTAATACCCTTAAATTCTTCAATTTATTCATGACATCAAGACTCCACACAAAAAGGTGCCAAAGACCATGTTAGCTTATGCATAGTTTCCAAGGTCAAAGGATTTAATGGACATTGTCAAAGGTATGAGAGATTCAATGGTATTCACATACACATACTTAACATCAATAAGGAGGAGGCCTCCACCATATACTTATCATATCAAGGGTACCAAGGTGTGGGGGTGCCTAGACTTCTCCTAGGGTATCGTTATCTCATTAAAAACACAAATGACCACATAATGGTTCATTTGGACTCTTTGAAATTCTACACTTCTTCAACCCACCAAGGACTCTTTCTAGGGTACAAGGGAATAGTTTTTGGTACTGGGGAATTCAAAGAAATGACTAGGGAACCATAAGACATATTTAGGGGTACTTAAACAATATACAGGGTGTAGAGGGATTTTGGCAATGTCCCAAGGGCTCCAAGGGCTTCAGACTTGGGATTAGACAAGGTCAAAAGGTCTCCTTTAAAAAATACACTTACTCAACCCTCAAGGGAACCTCAATGGTCACTAAGACACACCAACATACATATGTTGGCATCAATGACAATTTATTCAACAATCTCCTCCTTTGTCATCGATGACAACTCCAAAGCTCCCCCTTCGAATGAGCTTCCTTTGTCCCCAAATCTCCCCCTTAGATCATGCTTCCTTTACCTTCCTTGTTCAGATTTTTCTCCCCATTTGGCATCAATGGAAAAGGGTAGTTTTGTCATGCTCTCCCTGTCATATTGTTGTGTTGTTGAAGATAAATTCAATTAGGAGATAGTATGACTCCCAATTTTTCTTTGAGGTAATCAAAAGTATTTCTTGGGAGAGGATTAGAAAAAATGTTTGCAACCTGTTCTTTTGTCCTGATATATTCCAACTTGATATTCTTCTCTGTGACCTATTCCTGAAGAAAGTGAAACTTTATTGGAATGTGCTTGGTCTTGGAGTGCATAACTGGATTCCTGGAGATACTGATGGCACTTGCATTGTCACATAGAATTGGAATTGGATCATTACATGTCATGTGTATGTCTTGCATGGTTTGTTTCATCCAAAAAATATGAGTACAACAAGATGTTTTTGCTATATATTTTGCTTCTGCGGTTGATAAGGACACTGAAGACTGCTTTTTGCTTGACCAAGATACCAGGCAACTGCCTAGAAAGAAAGCTATTCCACTAGTGCTTCTTCTATCATCAACACATCCTGCCCAATATGCATTTGAATAAGATATTAATATCATCTCATTCCCTTTTGGATACCAAAGAACAAAATCCATGGTTCCTTTGAGATACCTGAAGATTCTTTTAACTGCTATGATGTGAGTTTCCTTTGGGGAAGCTTGAAATCTTGCAACTTGTCCAATGACCTGCATCACATCTAGTCTAGAGGCTATTACATATAGAAAAATACCAATCATTGATATATGGAGCCTTTGATCAACTTCCTTAGATTCATCGTCTTTTCTTAGCTTACAACCGATGATCATGGGAGTACTCACAGGTTTATAATCTTCCATTTGGAATTTCTTTAACATCTCCTTGATGTATTTTTTCTGAGCAATAAAAATGCCTTCTGTTCTTTGAGATATCTGGAGTCCCAAGAAGAAGGTCAATTCACCGAGTAATGACATTTCAAACTCTTTTTGCATGTCCTTATCAAATTGTTGACTCATTGAATCATCATCACTTCCAAATATGATATCATCAACATAAACTTCAATGATGAGAATGTTGTCATTGTCTTGTTTGATGTACAAATTGCTATATGTGCTTCCCCTCTTAAAGCTTTGTTGTAGTAAGTACATGTCCAATCTGGAGTACCAAGCTCTTCGAGCTTGCTTTAGTCCATATAAGGCCCTTTTGAGTCTGCATACATAGTCCTCATTTTATGAAAGGCAAAATCCTTCTGGTTGTTTAATGTAGACTTCTTCTTCTAATTCCCCATTCAGAAAAGCTTATTTTATGTCCATCTGATACACTTTGATGTCTTTGGAGCAAGCGTAAGCCAATATCATTCTGATAGCTTCCATTCTGGCTACTGGTGCATATGTTTCTTCAAAGTCTATTCCTTCAATCTGAGCATATCCTTTACAAACCAATCGAGCCTTATTTCTGATCACATGTCCATCTTTATTCATTTTGTTTCTGAAAACCCACTTTGTGCCAATTACATTCTTGTTACGTGGTCTAGGAACAAGTTCCCAAGTTTCATTCTTCTCAATTTGATCTAGTTCCTCTTCCATAGCTTTGACTTACTATTCATCTATAGTGGCCTCTACAAAAGTTCCTGGTTCAGTTGTAGACAATAGAGAGAAATGTACCTGCTCATTTCTTCTGGATAGCCTTCTTCTAGTTCCTATTACGACATGCTTATCACCAATAATTTGATCTAATGGATGATTCTTCTGGCACCTGTCCTTAGGTATCTGTTGATCCTTCTGTTCTTCTTTTTCCATAGTTGGTTGATTTTGGTCTTCATCTTCTGCAAGTTGTTCTTCATCCTCGTCTGGTTGTTCTTCCACTTGAATTTTCTTCACTTCCTTTTGATTGGAACCTTCCTCTTCTTCATCGTTTGATTCTTCTGAGTCTTCTATGGATGATGTTAGTCTTCCTTCATCTATATTCACGTTAATGATTTCGATCACTTTGTCTAATCTCATATTGTATAATTTGTAAGCTTTCCTCTTGGATGAATATCCAACGGATATGGCCTCATCTACTTGAGAGTCAAATTTTCCAATCTTCTTATCTTTTCTTTTAATGTAGCACTTGCTTCCAAAGATTCTGAAGTGTCGTACAATTGCTTCTCTACTGGTCCATAACTCATAGGGATTTTTATCATTTTTGTTTCTTAGTAATCCTCTATTTAATATGTGTATTGTTGTATGAATTACATGTCCCCAAAATTTGTCATTCAACTTGGATTCATTCAACATGGTTCGAGCCATCTCCATTACTGATCTATTCCTTGTTTCAACAACTCCATTTTGCTGAGGTGTTCTGGCTACTGAAAACTATCTCTTTATTCCATGCTCTTCACAGTACTTGTTGAATTCATTAGAAGTGAATTCTCCACCGTTGTTAGATTTGAGGCACTTGATTCGTGACCCTATTTCATTCTCGACTAGTTCCTTGAACATTTTGAAACATCCAAATGCTTCTGACTTCCTGTTGAGAAGACATACCCATGTCATCCTAGTATAGTCATAAATGAGTAGCATGAAGTATTTTTCACCATTCAGTCCTTCACTTTTGGTTGGTCAAAATAAGTCAGTGTGAACAAGCTCCAAAGGTTTTGTAGAAGAATGCTCTTTCGTCTTAAAATGCACTCTTGTTTGTTTTCCATGTTGGCACTATTCACATATAGAGTTAGCAGGCTTTGTGACTTCCGACATATTTCAAACTGCTTGGTTTTTGTAGATTTTGTCCAAATTGTCAAAATGTATATGCCCCATTCTTCTATGCCAAAGCCAGCTTTTATCTTCTTTTCCCAAGTGACATTTTTCAGACTCAATCTCATCTCACACTTATATGTTGTTTGGAGTCCTAGTGGCTGTGGCTACTAACTTCCTTGATCCTTACTTTCTTATTTTGCATCCTTTTGAGTTAAATATGAGTTCATGTCCTTTATCACACATCTAACTGATGCTTAGCAGATTATCTCTCATGTTATCTACAAGAAATACATTTTCAGCCAAGGATTTTTTACTTCCGAGCTTTACTGTGCCCTTTCCCAATACTTTTGTTGAATTGTTATTCTCAAATGATACATATCCTTTATCTTTTTCAATATTGATGAAAGCATATTTGTTACATGTCATATGCTTGGAGCAACCACTATCAACATACCATTTACCAGAGCTGTGATTCTGAGCTTGAAGAGCAATTCCACATTCGTAGTTGTTATTGTGTTTGATCCATACCTTGTTGGGCATATCCTCATTTATTACTGTCGGTATCCTCATTCTGCAATTTCTGGCTATATGTCCAAAGTTGTTACACTTGTAACATTCTATTTCTGATCTCAAGGGACCAAATTTGTTGTTGTACTATGGTCGTCTGAGGCTTGCAAGATTATTCCTTGTCTCAAAGTTTCTTCTTTGAAAAGAATTTACACCTTTGTGTCCAAATCCTCCACAAGTAAAGCAATGCCCATAAAATAAGTATCCATACCTGGGAACATATGAAGGAGGTTCTTTTCTGAGATCTAGTCTTTTTGCTGGCCTTTCTTCTGATAAGGGTTCCTCTGGCTGACATTCGATCTCTTCTTCATTTTTGTAGTCCTTGACAACTTCTGCATAACTTCTTGGCTTCTTTTTGTTATCTGTCAACATTGAGTTTGAGGATTCAATGGTATTCTACTTGTATCCTATACCGGTCTTATTGAAGAATGGATTTTGATTGTTGATGATTTGTTCTAGAACTTTGGAGCTGTTTTCATAACCTTTTGCGATATCTTTCGTTTGCAACTTGTTCTTCAAAGTTACTATCTCAGCCTCATGATTCTCCTTCTCTTATATTTTTCATTAGTTGTTCAGTAAGAGATTCTTAAACTCATTTGGATTTTTCTAGTTTGGTCTTCAGGTCAACAACAGTTTGTTCAAACCGTTGTTCCTCTTCCTTAAGCATCCTATTATCCTTCCTAACTTTCTACAGCTCTTTCAAGGCGCTTACAAGTTTTGCCTCAAGATATACTTCTCGTTCATCTTCAGATTCTTCATTAATATTAGGATTCCTATCTGAGCTTATTGCCATAAATAGTATTTTTTCTGGTTCATTGTCATCATCAGAATCACTGTCACTATCATTGTCTGAGTCACCACTATATGATCTATTTTCTCTTTTTGTGTAGAGACTTTTCTTCTTTGCAAACTTTCTTCTATTATTATTCTTGTAATTATTATACTTCTTCTAGGGTTTAAAACTACCATCCTCCTCACTATCTGAGTTCTTTGCATATGGACATTTAGAAGCAAAATGACCTATCTTTCCACATGAAAAACATTTAATAGGTAGCTTACCTTTGTATTTTCCAGTGCCTCTCTTTAATTTCCGAACAAAGTTGACTATTTCTTCATCATTAGATTTATCACTTGTTAGCTTGTCCTTTGTTGATTTGTTCTTCCCGGCTTGTTTGGAGGAGACCTTGAATGTTGCTTCCTTTCTTGACCTGTCTTCGTCTTAAATTCTCATTTCGTAAGCTACTAGAGTCCCATGCATTTGATCCACTGTCACAGTCTTTAGATTTGTTCTTTCTTCTAAGGCAGAGATCTTGGGGTTGAACCTTTTGGGAAGAGTTCTTAGAATTTTATGAATGACTATAGCCTCCTCAACCTCTTCTCCCAAACCTATGATGGTATTCACAAGCTGATCAACCCGAAGAATATAGGCTGCTATGTCTTCATCTTCATTCATCCTTAGCTATTCGAATTTTCCCCTGTATGTCTAAATTTTGACTTCCTTGACGTTGTTGTCTCCTTCATATGTGGTGTGGAGTTTGTCCCACATTTCCTTTGCAGAGGGACAGTTCATCACTTTGTTGAATACAGATTCATCTATAGCACCTAGGAGATGATTTCTAGCCTTCGAGTTGTTGTTGTATTGAACCAACTTGTGTGCATCTGTTGGAATGGTCTCTGGTACTTTTTACCCATTCTCAATACTTTTCCATATTTCGATTCCTTGAGCATCTATGAAGGCTCTCATTCTTACACTCCAGAATGCATAGTTACTCCCATCAAATAAGGGTGTTCCAGATTTGCGTTGCTTAGCAAACTTCCCCATAATTACCTTCCAGCGGTTATTCTGTTCTGAAGGAACCCACTCTGATACCAATTGTTGAAATACTGAGAGGGGGTGAATCAGTATTTGTACAATACAAATTTAATCAAAAGCAGGATGTTTATCACCAATCACAACACATCATCAATATGTATAAAAATAACAAGATGCACAATACACAATAATTTTTGATGTGGAAACCCAAGTTCTGGGGGTAAAACCATGGAAGCCTTTTAAAAATAGTTTTCTAGAAATAACTGGAAGGAGGAACAACCCCCTTATTATATAGACTTCAATTGTCTAGCTTCAACTGAAAGGAGGCTATGACCCCCTGATTTACAAGCTACGACCTCCTATCCTTGCTATGACCCCCTGACTCCCCACCCACTCACTAATTTTTTGGCTTCAACTAAAACGAGGCTACAACCTCCTATCCTTGCCCCATCCTGCCACCCTGTTAAGAGATAGAAACTTTTGAGCCACAACCGCACTGATCCTGTGGACCTATTAATCAACACTTGTGCTACACTACACAATCTGTACCACACTGCACAACCTGTATGACACTGCTCAACCTGTACCAAACTGCATAACCTGTAGACCTGTCATATATCAATCTCCAAATCTGTTGTTAATAACCTCTACAATCTGATCACTACCAAATCATCCATGTATACCAACAAGTCATTTTACTTCCACACACTGCTCATTTACATCCTTGTACACCTCATCATACACAACCACTAAACAAATAATCCTTCTCTGCTTCCACTAAACATAAGGCATGCATCTTCATGCATCATCATCATCATAGGGTATGCATTCTCATCATCAAATATACATTATAATCATCTCAGTGTGCAGCGTGTATGCATCATCAACATCAAGTATACATCATAATGCATAGGAGAGCATCATCACACTATGGTATGCATGTACCGTCATATTGTATAGGATTGCAACAACTTCATAGAGTGCACATCATTATCACATGCATTGTCATCATAAAATGTATCATATCATAACATAAAGGTATACAATATCATCATCATAGCATCCTTAATGAATTCAAATATATATACCAATATATAGGCTCACATACTAAGATCAAATATGAACTCTATCCATGAGAGACATGTGTCATCAAAAGAGAAACTCTTCAGAATGAACCATAAGTTTTTGAAGATCACAAGATGAAGAAACAATAGAAAAACCAAAAGAAAATCTAGATCCTGTCATCACATATCCCTCGTAACAAGATTTCTAATGAGCCAAGAATTTTTTAATTCGGATTCCAGATGAGAAAGATATGCCAATTTTAGTGAAGATGCCCATAAATTTTTCTGTCAGAAAATTTCGCACTAAGGCTCCAAATGTGCGAAATTCCTAAGAGAATTGATGATGAAAAAAATGAAATGTTTGATATTCTATTTATATGGGTTGTGGAGAAAAAAAAATTACCTTGAGCCGACATGCAAGTCAAATTTACAAATAATTACATTTTCTTTTGTTTAGTCGGCTCACCCAAAAAGGTGGGGTACCCCAACTCCAAAAATTCATATCTCTTCAACCATAAGGAGTTAGAAGATTCTCCACATATCAATGGAAATGGATTGAAGAGGAATATCTCCCTATGATAGGTTTATGTGCAAATTCTTGGTCTAATACCCTTAAATTCTTCAATTTGTATAGGACATCAAGACTCCACACAAAAAGGTGCCAAAGACCATGTTAGCTTATGCATAGTTTCCAAGGTCAAAGGTTTTAATGGTCATTGTCAAACGTATGAGAGATTCAATGGTATTCACATACACATACTTAACATCAACAAGGAGGATTCCTCTACCATATACTTATGATATCAAGGGTACCAAGGTGTGGGGGTGCCTAGACTTCTCCTAGGGTACCATGACCTCATTAAAAACGCAAATGACTACATAATGGGTCATTTGGACTCTTTGAAATTCTACACTTCTTCAACCCACCAAGGACTCTTTCTAGGGTACTAGGGAATAGTTTGTGGTACCAGGGAATCCAAAGAAACGACTGGGGAACTATAATACATCTTTAGGGGTACTTAAACAATCTATAGGGTGTACAGGGATTTTGGCAATGTCCCAAGGGCTCCAAGGGCTTCAGACTTGGGCATGGACAAGGTCAAAAGGTCTCCTTTGAAAATACACTTACTCAACCCTCAAGGGAACATCAAGGGGCACTAAGACACACCAACACACATATGTTGGCATCAATGAAACTTTTGGTCAACAACTATTACCATAATCCATATTTAACATGGCTCGCTATCTCTATAATTGATCATTTAATTATCAAATATATATATTTCTAAATAATATCCAACATGTAAGGTTTTATCCTTACAAAGGGGTTATTAGGAATTTCACCTCATAATTTTGATGAAGAACCTGCTGTAGATAGAGGAATTACTGTGGGAACAAAGAAACCAGAAGATATTTATCGAATCAATGGGAAAAAAGTCACCAGGGAAGAGTGGGTGAATTTTTTACTAGAGTCTAAAAAGGCAGAGCAAGAGAACAAGGAAAATATGAATAACGAGGAGAATCGGGTGCATTAGGCGAATCATGAGGACAATTAGGAAGGAATGAGAGACAATCATAATAATCATATCAAAGAAACATTCGCCACACTTGAATTTCCCATTAGAGAGGCTCTTTAAGTAGCTCCTATGAAAATCATTTCACCCTTGGTGTTACAAAATTTCTATGGTAAGTCTATTGAATATCCATATGAATTTCTCTTTGGATTTGATATCCTTTTTCGGAGCTATGATTACACCTCCAATGCATTGAAATTAAAATTGTTCCCTACCACCTTGAAGGGGAATGCATTACGCTGGTTCATGAGCTTGGGTGGTGAAATTGTTACAACATGGGATCAGATGAAGAATGTGTTTCTTTCTAAATACCAAGACTATTGTAGAACCATGGATAGTAGAGAATAGATTTTTAATATGGTTCAAAGAGAGGATGAGAGTCTTGAGGACTTTGTGGAACGAATTCTGTACAATTTACAACAATCTGTTCATGTTGATATCGGTGAGAATGTTCTTAAAATTATCCTACTTCGAGGGATTAGAGAGGATTTCTTAGACATGCTTTATATATTGGGAAAATAATATATTTCGAAGGAATATTTTGATCATATAGTAGAATTGTGCCGAAGATGTTCCAGAGGATCATCTAAAACCAACATCCAAAATCGAGATGTTTTTACTAGAGCTCAGAAGTATGCTAATGGTGGAGCTACACGGGCTGAAATAGATAATTTGCTTGAAAACTTTAAGACTGACATGATGAGTTGTATTTCCCCACAGCTAGATATCCTGAGAGCGAAACAAAATTAGGTGGAGGAGATAGTGTTGGATATATTATTCCCTAAGTGCAAAGAATGACATTCCTTAAGGGAATGTCCACGTGATAAGGTTGAGGTATGTAGTCTTTGTGAATTAAATCATGATACTAAAATTTTTCCTTCACTGCCACAAACGAAAGCAACACTCAAGGAATAAAGTGAGGAGGTAGAACCGACCTACCTTATTTCCCAAAAGAATCCATGAGTTCCATGTATGAGTTCAGATCTTTCTATACCTCCTAATACTCAGAACAATGTTTATAATCAGTCTCAGTTTTCACAATAATATCAGTACTCTAATGATCAATGGCATCCTATTGCCCAACCTCTTATGCAATATCCTACCCCTTGGAGACCATGGATACACCAGCCAAACCAATCTATCCCTCGGTCTTAGGGATGGAGAGGCTCTTTTAAAGAAAATAAGTTTCATCACCATCCATACTATCAGTAACCACTGCTACAAATTTCTCCAAATTCCCCATCAATTAACCCTCCGCTACGACCACAACTACATGTGCAACCTAACCCCAATCCAAATAATAAGGCAATGCAACAAGTTGAAGTATATAATATGCTAGATTATTCTATCACTCATGTCCAATGTAATGGTTTGAATCTATGGTTAGGAAGGGTGGTAGAAACTATAGTCATGGAGGATGTTTCATCCCTGTGGCAGATCAATCTGAGGAACAAGATAATCGACCCTTTGATAGTCCAAATGATGCAGTAATTTCTCATATTGAGAATGTTGAGCTTCCTGCTAAAACTGCTCTTATCAATGTTATAGTGAACCCACCATATCTTGTATGATTAACGTTGAGGAAAATAATAGAGAAACCTCATTTTAACCTTTTGGGAGAATTGAAAAGTATCTATGTTAAAATCCCATTGTTACAGGCTCTCCATGATGTCAATCTATGCCAAGACAGTAAAAGAACTATGTGTAAAGAAACATGACATGAAACCTAAGGACACTCTCACAGTTCATGTGATGGGGAAATTATCCGAGCTAATGCTGGGAAGGACTCCATTGACTAAATATGATGATCCATGAAATCCAATTGTTACAGTACTAATTGGCCCTATAATTGTTAGTTTTTCAACATTTAAGCTAGCATTATAACAAGATATTTTCACTGAGAGAATAACAAGCACAACAATCACATAAGCACATCACAAGAGACAAGAGACACAAAGATTTTTAGGAGGGGAAACCATAAATGGAGAAAACCCCTCAACTTCCTATAATATAGTATCACCACAAGATGTGATCCCAAAACAGTAAGATGACCTCGCTTCACAGTAGCAGCCTTCTGTCTTTTGTCAAGCACAAGAATTTCCTTCTCCAAAAGTGCGCCACACTTGAGAGAGCAAGAGAGCTAAGTCACAAGTGATAAATAGAGAGACTCTCACTCTCTATTTATATTCTTCTGTTGACTTGAAGTGCACTCAACCTAATAATTACTACTCGAGCCTACACCTTAATTAGTGTATAATAACTCAAGTGCCCCATAAACAGTGGGGACTTACCCAATGACTTGATATGACTTGTTTACATTATAATCCTCCCGATCAGAACATCGGGGCATGACCACATGACTCAAATACATAATAGAAACATCCCGGAATAAACATCAGGTTACAATAATATAAAATATATAGAAGAATACATTCCGAAGTTACATATACATCAACAATAATAATTATGAATGTTTTAGTAGATTTGGTAACCACAATAAATGGTATGAATCTTGAAACTGTCAAAATGTTGGGACTTACTAATCTTAGACCAACCCCCACTAAACCAGAATCGGTTGATAGGTCTACGATTCAACTAGAAGGAACTTTGGATGATATTGTAATATCTGTCAATTCGTGGGAATATCATGTGGATTTCCTTGTGCTATAGCCTAAATCACAATTCGGGGGACACTCATTGATCCTTGGTAAACCATGGTTACCTACAGCTGACACTGACATTAGTTTCAAGTTCGTTTCCATGAGAAAATATGATGGGATCACGATAAAAAAATTGACCTTATACCCACTAGAAAAGACCATCATAGAAGTTGAAACTCAGTTATGGGTTGAGCTCAAAGAAGAAAGTACTCAACCTATTATCAATATAGGGAAGTCCCTTACCTTTAAAGACGAGACTAAGGATGACACTATTTGCAATTTCATCAGTGAACCTTTGACGATGACCCGACGAGCATATCAAATCCTGGATAATGTGTTGAATGAACCTAATTAGGAAGAATAAATCAAGGAGGTCTTATCTAAACAATCGGTGCTAAAATAGTTTGTAAGGTAAAACCTTACATATTTATCTTATTCTATAAATAAATATATTTTTATAATTGAATTTATGATATGAATATATAGTCTTTCGGCATATATATAGTACATAATAGTGAAGAGTTACATCTCTTCTCATGGCATTGTTTCATTTAGAATATACAAGATTTATTAATTAATTGTTTAATCTACTTTATTATTTTATTTACATATTATTCTATTTGGTATGTTACAAGTCATCCTTCTCTAAAAAGATTCATCCACAAATCTTCTATGAGCGTGCTACAACTAGAATTTTTACCACGAATAATAGTGCCATAGTTTAGTAGTTCTTGAAATAATTGGTTGCATTTCCACTCAAATATTTTCATGCGTATGATTCTGTAGATAAACGAATAACAAGTATATGGATTATTCTTCTGAGCTTCTAATCTGATGGTGTTCTTTTGATCTTCTAATTTGATATAGATTTGTGATATTTTTGAATGCTTTGATATGGTTTTCTTATCTATAGTGGAAACTACTAATAATGTACTTAATTCCTTGTCTGACAAGCTTGGATTAGTTGTTCCTGGGGAACCTTTTGATGTTGAGATTCTAGAACATCTTGAGTTATGACCACTGGTAGAATGTTCATCTCTTCATTTTCTGCACCATCTTCTGGGTTTCATTCTTCTATGTTATCCTTATTAAGGTCATCCTAGACGCTTTTATTTTCATCATTGCATTCTTCTACAACTTCAATTTTTTTATAATTGTTGTTAATAAAGACTTCATTTTTAACTGTATTTTGTGTTTTATTATTACAATATGCATCATCATCATTTTATTTACAATTGATATTGACATTGTGATTGTCAATAGCATCTCGATCTTTCATATCCTTGTCTTCTACGTCTTATGTTTCATCATCTTTGTTATCGTCTTCCTTAACAAGTCCTTGTTATGGATTTTCACTAGACAATTTTACAGATTTTTACGGTTGGCATTTTAACGTGTCTTACTTCCCTACCTTGTAAGAAGCTGCAATGAAATTCTGGTAGACGTACATACTTTTACTGAGTATCATATTTTGTGGTTTGTAGTTGGGGTTTCTTTTTTATCCTTGCCGATGCAGAGGATTGAATATTTTGTGAGGAGTAATATAAGGAGGTAGTCGTTGTGGCCTCCCTTCCTTTCTGGTTGAAGTAGCAACTTTAGACTCTTCCCTACTTGAATATTTAGGATTTTTCATCGTACATTGCTCCTCTTTACTTGGGAACTTAGGAGTTGCAGTTGCTTCTTCTTTTGTGTGCACAAATGAAGTTTCCATCTTTCACTCACTTGAGACTTTGGATACCATAACCACTTCTTCATAGGATTCTCCATCATTTTCTCTCAACCTTGGCTTGGTTTGAGCAATAAATGTTTTGTGGTCTGATCTTGCTACAAGTTCTTCCTTGATTCCATCTTCTTCTATCATGGGTGCAAAATCGGTTTCCAACTCTTCCTTATTTGAAAATTCTGGGGGTGTAGTCACTTCTGCTATCGTAGGTGCCATAAGAGTTTCCTTCTTTCCCTCACTTGAGAAGTGAGATGTTGTAGCTACTTTTTATTCATAGGATTCTTCATCATTTTCTCTCAACGTTTGCTCAGTTTGAGCAATAAATTATTCGGGGTATGATCTTGCTATAAATTCTTCCTTGATTCCATATTCTTTTGTTGTGGGTATAAAATCAGTTTTGATCTCTTCCTTATTTGGAAATTCTAGGGGCATAAATTCTTATTCTATCATAGGTGCCATACTGATTTCCTGCTTTCCCTCGCTTGAGAAGTGAGATGTCGTATCCACTTCTTCTTCATAGGATTCTTCATCATCTTCTCTCAACATTGGCTCAGTTTGAGAAATACATTCTTCAAGGTCTAATCTTACTACGAGTTCATACTTGATTTGAATTGTGTCACTCATTTCTTCTTGGTTGATTTCTTGTGTATTTTCATTTTTCATTTTTTGTTTCACATTCTTGCTTCAAATGATTTTTTGTCATTTCCTTCATAATTTTAAATTCTTATTGATATTTTTCTCTCTTTTTGTTTACTTTCTCGATTCCTTCAAGAATTTTATCCTGTGATGACGAAATTTCCATCTCCAGAGATTTGAGAATTGGAAAGGATTTAATAATAATAATTATTAAACATTAATAATGATAATAATAATATTATGCATATATATACTTTTTTTCCAAAGTAAATATAATAATTATTATTATTTCACTTGGGTGAGAATGAGATTGGGAAAAAAATACAACAACAATAATATATCTATATATCTATATATATCTATCTATCTATATATATATATATATATATATATATNTATTTTCTAATATTCATATTGTTTTGGGTGGGAATATGGAGATGGAGATATTCGCGAAGAGAGATTAGAGATGGGAGAATTAGAAAATAAAGCCATGGATTGGTTCTATAAAACCTTGAATTGGTTGGTTGATGGCTTTTCTTTTTTACTTTTTACTTTATTTTATTTATGTTTCTTTTTTTTCCTTCTTTTTTTTCTTTTTTCTTCTCTCCCACGGGTCAAGAGCAAAACTGCTCTGATACCACTTGTAAGGTAACACCTTACATATTTATCTTATTAGATAAATAGATATATTTTTATAATTGAATTGATAATATGAATACATAGTCTCTTGGCGCGCGCACACACACACACACACCTATATATAGTACACAATAGTGAAGAGTTACGTCTCTAGTTACTAGAACAGTGCAAAATATATCTCGACAGGTTGGGAACAAGGTAAATTTGGTCATGGGAGAGCAAAAATCTGTAGTAGTTTGTACTAAGGTAATTTTTTATTTATTTATCTCACCCTCGTCCTAATCACAATTAATCTTTCATCATTTTTATTCTCCCTTCATAATATCGATTTCAGTGTGCAGATTTCTTGGAGGTAAGATTACAAAGGAGCAGTGAAACCTAATATTTATTTATCTAAATTAATTGGGTAAAACAAATAGTTACCACAATGAGAAGATAAAGCACCATGACAAATAGTTTATGATTGCTCAATAATAAAACTAAGCGTCGGATTAAGGTAAAATTGTGATTTCATTTTTATTTATTAAATTTCACATTCGCATTTTTGGTGTAGGTGTCAAAAGGGAGACACAATGAAGAAACTTAATAAAAATATTGCGCTTGATCTATGAAGAATTCATGAAAGAATAAGACAACATTTGCATGCATAGAAGATTAAGAATTGAACAATATTTCAAACAATATTAACAATAAAGAATCCATGAAAGAAGAAACCAACATTTTCATGTATAGAAGATGAAGAATTGAAAAATATTTCAAACAATATTAACACTAAGGATTACTCCAAGTTGCTACATGAAGAATGAAGTTATATGCCAGATTGATGAGGTTAGAAGACTATTCTTGAGGAGAACATCTTGGAAAATGGTTCTATTTTCCATAATAGTGAGAATGGAATACCATCCCGAGGGATTATAAAAAGGATATCAATTCTATTGATAAAATGGGGGTGGCTCTCAAAAGAGATGAGGAAGTCTCTTTTTGAGTTTTGTAATTTTCCTATTTTTTATTGTTTTTGAAAACTAGAGAATAGGAAACACTGCTGACAGGGAGATATCTGTAGAAAAAAAGGAATTTCTATCTTTTTCCTCTACATATGGTCTCTATAAACTTTGTTTTTCTTAGAAAGAGCAACTATGGAGGGATCACATATGTTAATGGATTTAGTTATTTTCTCAAAACAGTGTTAGTGATGAATTGCTAGATCTATTTTTTGTATTTTGTATTTTGTATAAGTTTCTTTTGCAGAATAACAGTGTTAGTGTTAGTGATGAATTGCCAGATCTATTTTCTGTATTTGTATAACTTTCTTTTGTAGAATAATGAAACAGTGATCGCATATCTAGTCTATCATTATTTATAAAGAAAATATGTGGATAATTGAAATTTAATTTCCACTTATACATACTTTTCTTTAAATCATAATTTTCTTGATTTTATGTTAGATAATTATGATTATTTTATCAATTGATCTATTAAGAAAGATTGACTTAGAATTGTAAATTAAAAGTATTTTTACAAATTTCCATGGAGTTGCTCTGCTAATTTGCAGAAGCTTTTAAGTTGTTCAACATGTGATAGTTTAAATTTACGATTTCTCTTCAATTTAAATTATTACATGTTTAATTTTTACATGCAAACTAAATCAATATTAATTTCAATCTATCTCCCATGGGATAGCATATATAGAGTAGTTAGAATTAGATTTAGAATTTAGATTACATTTCTTTTCCGATAATTGTAATTATATGTTTCTATCCACTATTAAATATCTTTGAGGTTTTAATAGTTGTTGGATTATTTATTGCATTTATTCTAAAAATTGCATTTTTAGAATTTAATTTTAGTTTTAAATTAAATTTTAGTTTTATTTCATAAATGGAAAGCTGCAGTTTTGCTGATGCTAAATCTGTGCCATTTAGTAGCTGCTAAATCTGTGTGTTTTGTGTTTTTGACATTTGCATTTTAATTAAATTTAGTTTTCATTTTAGAATAAATATTAAGATTTAATTGTGAGAATCTCTATTCTAGAGAGAAACTGACATTTTCTCTTTTTCGTGCTCTAGACCCAAACATGAAAAAGATTCTGAGTGTAGTTTATGTCTTTTTCATGCTCACAAAACCCTAGAACAAAGCATCGAGTTTAATTTTGTCAGTCTCATTCTCGTATAAAAATGGAACTTTGGAGTGATCTTGCCTTCCTTCAAACTCATTAAACTAAGGCTATGTGCTTGCTTTTGAAGGAGCGTCGGTTAGATGATAGTTTACCCCTTTTCGGAACTTGCCGACTAAGTACAAAAAAGGTATACGTTAGTTCTTCAGAAACTAAGAGAGTTCTCATGTGGATTGTTTTATACTTTTTCGAACTCGGGAGACTAAATTTACAAAAAAGAAACCCCTGAGAGTCTTCTTTCGAGTTTTCAGACTCTCAAAACTATGAAAGCACTGACGAGCATTTACTAATTTGATCTCGTAAAATCCACAAATCAGTGGCATATCAAGCATTATTCTCTCTCATGTTCAAGCTTGTCAAAAATGAAGAGAGACTCGAGGTGACTTTCTTGGACTCATTAAAACTTAACAAGAAAGGTAAGGAAGAATTTCACTCTTTGGGTTATAATTTTGTTGGAAGCATGTCATCCTTGAACAAAGCACTCTTTGAACCTCCTGATACTCATGTATCAGTTTTTCATCTCTCAGTTCAGCTATCACTTCAATTTATTACTCCTCCACTTGTTCAGCTATCACTTCCTTGGGTCATATTTTTGTTGTGCTCACTATTCAAGGATCATTACCTCTATTTGATTATCCTGATTCCCATCATTTTCATTCATGATATTACATTGTGTCTACCTTCCCTTATCCAATCTTCTAGTTACTCTTGTGATCTGTTGAAGGATTTATTTCCTTCATCCTCACACTACGACTTCCGATATACCTCCTGAAGAAGAATACCTAGATTTTTGGAGATGGTACCTTAGGATTCACTACCTACACTGGTGAACTCATTCGCTTTAGTTGTCAACATCATTCATTCATTGACACTCTGATGGATTCCTTCCATGTTCAACTTCAGCTCATATATTCACATGGTATGAATTGTACTAGTTACTATGGATTTGGACAAAGACCTTGGGTTACAATCTATATAACCTAAGTTCCGCAAGATTTTGTTATGATATGAGAAACTACTTCTAGATATTGAAGAATCATCATTGTATATTGTGGCTTTGATCCACCTTTGTAAAACATACATGGCCATGTTTCTTGTACTATATGATGTAATCGAATGTTATAAAGGAGCTATTGTTCCACTTTATTGAACATGGCATCCTCAGTAATGATTTTGTACATGAATTTGATTTGTGTGTTTCAGGTACCTATCTGCGGCCTTGGTAACCGAGTTTCTCCAAGATATTTGTAATGTATTTTTTCCATCGCTTCCCTCTGACCTCAAGCATTAGGGGGCATCTGTTATACTGTGAAATGGAACTTCTCTGTCCAAGTACAGAAATTGAATGCATCAATACACAAAAGGAAATTATGGATAAAAGTTTCCAAAAACCTATAGATGAGCATGTGCCTTGATACACCTTGTTCCTTCCACTATTGCCCATTTTTTAATATGCTTAAGTTGTAATCACGAGTATTCACATTGCAACTTGCGAGTCATTCGCGGGAAGCCCTATATTCAACCCGCGGTTAAATGATCACACTGTGTATTCGTGAGTTTCCTTGAGGAGTCACGATCCATTCGCGACTTGCACTAATACATACCTACGATTACATTAAGCCAAAATTTAAAAAATGAAAACATGACTAGTCAGGGACAATTGGGTTCATAATCATAACGTACCCAACCTCCCTTACCATCTCAACCTTCAAAGCTCCCCCTGATCACCAAGTATAAATCGAGGGGAGGGGTTAAGGTTGAGGGAGAATCTCATAAGAGAAAGGTTATGATGGAGGAATACCTTTGGAGTTTGGAGCAATATAACTCAATTTCCTTGTATAGAAGAGGATGGATTGTCTCAGATAGAGGTTGTATCTATCTTGGCTTACTAAAAAAGAGTGACCTTTCATTATGTGTTGATGATCTTATTTGTTATGGTTTATGGAATTCATTATTGTCTTTATATATGCAATTGTAATATTTCATTCATTTTGATATAACAATCAATATCGATGTGTTAGGTATCATTCTCTTTTTGCAATTTGTTGATCATCTTGAAGTACCTGGAGCATTTGGAGTGAATATTAAGCTAGGACTGGCCTTCATAAATAAGGTGCATAGGCTTTCTACCTTGTTTCTCTCTCAAATTTCTAGATAGTTGTATGTCTGCAAGTTTAATATCTGTATGTTGGTGACCCCCAAACCCTTAGGTCATAAGGTAGATTCTCCTAAACAACAAATTGGCATCAACAGGTCCATGTTCCAACCATCCTTAGGAATTACTAAGCTAAATTCTTCTTGGCCAGGCCACTTCTAATCTAAGTCCAAGGAATCCACAGAAGGTGCACTCAACAATCAAATAACTCAAAAATATCATTCTCATAAGCCACAACTCATTTCCTCTCCACACACTTTTTCCTCCACCCCACTACCAAGTGCTATGGTAATCCCTTCACCACCTAGGCCCCCAGGACATCACCATTCACCATCTAGATTTACATGCACGATTTGGATGGAGAAAAGCAATGGACTCTGAGGAACTATACCATATTTTTCTAGTATTGCATAAAAAACAAATGCAATGTCTCAAATACCCAGTTATTTAAGCACATACTTCACAAACATAGCATAACATATATGGCCCCCCAAGCATAAATTGATAAACCAGAATCAATAGTTTCCCAAGGAGGTGAAGCATGGATTTATATACCCAAGGAGGCATTTCAAACCCAAGGAGGTCAATTAGAACCAAGGTAATCCAACTTGGGTCAACTAAAGGATTAACTAAACCACAAGAGATCATTTTGAATTCTACCCATGTAACTCAAATTTCAAGGAGGGTAACTCCAAACCACCCAACCCAACTTGAATTAATGTGGGGACACTTCATTCAGAAAGAGGAACTCGACTTAGTGAGAGGAGGGGTTAAACAAGATAATACATATTCCCAGAATAAAAAAAGAGGAGTTACACAGCTTTTGAGGTTTCAAGGATAAAAATAGCCAGTGAGGGTCCACTTGTGCAAGTGGGGGGTTACAAAAACAATTGTAACCTCCAAAAATATTTACAAAGCCATGAAAGCACATTCGACAAGCAGAATCCACCCAAAAAACTGAGTCCCACTAAATCATTAATTAGGCTCAATAATACCAACATAATTGAATTGACTAAGTCAACGTTTCGGATCCATATTAGGATTCATCATCATGACAATGTCAAATGTGGAGAGTGCAAGAATAATAGATAAATACTAGAAACGTGTAGATGAAGAGAAAGGTCTAATGTCAGCCTGGATGGGAGGCTAGGGTTTGATAGGTTAAATTTTTTTTTTAATTCATGCTAAATAAATATATATATTATTGTAAACTATTTATATTCACAAGTTAAAAATATTATTTTTTTTAAAACCATAAAATTATTTTCTTATAATTTATAATTTCTTAAAATTTTAAAAATTTCTAATATAGAAAAGGATTTATAACACACCAGTTTTAACCCTAGGTGAAAAATACAGTATCAATACTAAAAAAGTTCTAAGTTGTAATCATTAAGTTTATTAAAACCCTCAATAAAAACAATAGTTAGTTAAATAAAACATTTTATAATACCCAAGGTATAAACTATTGCGTCTTAATTTCAATTTAATTATAGAATAATGTTTAAGTGTACTAATTTATTTCATTATACTTTATTATTTAAATATTGAAGTAGTTTAAGGTTTAGTTATAAATAGTTATAGTTTTAAATTTAACATTAAGTTAAAAAGTCTTAATATTTAAATTTGTTAAAATTTATTGCTTATTAAAAATTTTAATATTATTATTTTTTTTTTTTTTAATTTTTATTAATATGTTTAAAATTTTAGGTCTTTTTAAGGACAAGGTACGAGATCCTAAGAAGAAAAGGAGTAAATCTCAAATGAAGGATTAGGGCACAAGGGCAAATAAGTTAAGACCAAGAAGACCAAGGGACTGAATGAGGGGAGAAAGCATCTTTTCGATTGAGAATAGAGGGAATCTAATGCGTGCTCACTTCGAGGCCACCATCCCTATTCAAATTGTGTGGAAGTTTAATTATTTCTAAGGCTTCTCTGAATTTTCTTTTGAAATAGTGGTCTTCTTTAGCGAGGATTATGGTGTCTTCTAGGCAAATGTGATGTTTGGTTTTGGCAACGTGTTCTGTAAGGGATGAGGTACATATATGTTCTTTTCTAAGGTCGTCCACATGTTCCTTTAACAGTGTGTGGAAAGAACGTCTCGTCTCACCTATATCGCTGATCTTGCAAGAGCAAGGAACCTTATAAACCCCTCTGAATTGTGTATGATCAATAGGATCTTTAACAGATCTCATTTTCTTCCTAATGGTCTCTAAGGGTTTGAAAAATGTTGTAATGTTGTTTTTATTAAGAATTCTAGAGATCTTATCAGTTACCCCTTGTATATAAGGTAAGTAAGCCCTTGGGTTGGTGGTGGTCTTGTTATCGAAGGTTTTCAAACTAGTGAGGCTATTGTTGTGGCCTTTGCCAAGGGTCTTCATGATAACCTTGGGTTTGTAACCTATGTTAGTGAAAACTTATTTGAGGTGGTCTTTCTCCTTCTCAATATGTTCTAAATCTAATATCCTACAGGCTCTCACTACTAGGGTGTTAAGAACCCCTATCTTTTGGGAAGGATGGTGGTGGGAGTCTGCGTGGAGGTAGCTCTCCATGTGAGTATTTTTTCGGAATACTTCGTGTCCAAAAGTGCCATCTTATTTTCTAGTAAGGAGGGCATCTAGAAATGGGATGCTCCTATTCTCCTCTAGTTCCATTGTGAAGTTGATGTTGGGGAAGATATTGTTAAGGTGTGTTAGGAATTTTCTGAGTTCGTCTTCACCATGTGGCCAGACCACATTTGTGTCATCCATGTACCTCTTCCATTTTGATGTTTTTAAAGGATAGGAGTCTAGAGCTTCTTTCTCAAATTTTTCCATAAATAGGTTTGCAACTATGGGTGAGAGGGGGGATCCCATGGCTACACCTGTGGTTTGCTCATAAAATTCACCTTGGAAACTAAAGAAGGTTGATCTAAGACATATTTCTGCTAGATTGGCTGTGTGAGGATTAGTGGCATCCTTGATAACTTGGATTTCTTCATCTAAAGGTATCTTTGTGAAGAGTGAAACCACATCAAAGCTTAATATTATGTCATTAGGTTCTAATTTCCCATCTTTGATTAGTTTCAAAAATTTGCTTGAGTCCTTAATGAAGAAATCAATATCGCCAACCAGGGGACCTAAGACCTTAGCTAAGTGCTTGGGAAGCTCATACTTGGTAGTGGGGTGGAGGAGAAAGTGTGCGGAGAGGAAATGAGTTGTGGCTTATTAGAATGATATTTTTGAGTTATTTTATTGTTGAGTGCACCTTCTGTGGATTCCTTGGACTTAGATCAGAAGTGGCCTGGCCAAGAAAATTTTGGCTTAGCAATTCCTATTAAAATGGTTGGCACATGGACCTGTTGATGCCAATTTGTTGTTTAGGATATGCACTATGACCTAAGGGTTTGGGTGTCACCAACATATAGATATTCAACTTAATGCTTGAGGTCAGAGGGAAGCGATGGAAAAAATACATTACAAATATCTTGGAGAAACTCAGTTACCAAGGCCGAAGAGAGGTACCTGAATATCTGTATGTTGGTGACCCCCAAACCATTAGGTCATAAGGTAGATTCTCCTAAACAACAAATTGGCATCAATAGGTCCATGTGCCAACCATCCTTAGGAATTGCTAATCCAAATTCTTCTTGGCCGAGCCACTTCTAATCTAATTCCAAGGAATCCACAGAAGGTGCACTCAATAATAAAATAACTCAAAAATATCATTCTAATAAGCCACAACTCAATTCCTCTCCACACACTTTCTCCTCCACCCCACTACCAAGTGCTATGGTAAAAAAAATACCAGTATCAGCCTCAATTAGAGTTGGATCCAACCATTAGAGGAAATTTGAGGTCTAAAATGGGCCTCCTAAGGAAAATAATAAAATAATAGTTAAAATAATAAAATAATAGTTATTAATTTTGGAGGAAGAATGAAAAAAACTACTTTTTTGTGTTCGTATTTTCGACATATCTCCTTGTGTTTTTACTCAAATTCTACGCAAGAGAGCTCGTTGGATGCGGAATTAAATTCCACATCCAATGAGCTCTCCCTCTTGAAATTTGAGTAAACAAACAGGGAGATATGTCAAAAATACGAACAAAAAAAGTAGTTTTCTTTTATGGCAAATATGTCAATTCAACCATTATAGTTGACTTATTTTATTGAAATTCTATTGGTTCTTGAATTCCAACTCACAAAATTTATTGTTGGCGTGTTTTCTTATAAGGCCCATTTTAGACCCCAAATTTCCTCTAATGAAAGTTTGACTTGCATCCTCTTCTTGTTTCTCTCTAAATGTTGATTGTTGTCGCCTCATCCTTTCTTTGGTCTTTTCCTGTATTTGTTCTTCATTTATTTGATCACGATCATGTTTTTTCCTTCAATGTTTTGTGTTTCCCATGTTGATTCATGAATAAGAAATGAAAATGTCCAATTTCCTATGAGATATTTAGAACACTCAAGAGGATTAAAACGATGTTAAACAAATGATAAAATTGAGTTTTATTTGTGTGATTTATAGAATTTTTATATAATTCAGATCATTAAATGCAAAATGTGGGTAGGTAATTCACGTTATTATTTAGAGGAGAGGAAGTGAAGTAAAATTGATGAGAAAAAATGATAGAGAAAAGCTCAATCAATCTAGTAAGCTTGATCAAACTGTTTTAGATGCTCAATCGAGGTTTATAAAAGCTAGTTTATCATGCTATTATATTTATCGGCTAATAGCTTGATCGATATTTTGGCTTAACTACACATAAAACCTTGATCGGTGTATTTAAAAAAAGTATACAAAACCTCAATTGAAGGTTTTAAAACCCTCGATCGAGATAATAGCTTCTTGATCAAGGAATTTAAAACAAGATTTCAACCCTTTTTATATAAATTTAATTTCATGGCCTCCTTTCCAAGCTTAAACCTTGTCCTGAGATGCACTTTAAGTGGCAGACTTCATACCAATGGATTCTTCAAATAATCATCGATCCATTTCCACATAATTTATGGGGTTTTGAGTTCATATTATGGGCAGGTGCATAAAGATGGTGGCATCAAAAGTGGCAATGGGTTCACCAAGAACGCGCTCATGCATGAACATGCATGCACTAATACGCACATGGTGTGTTCCTATGATGAATATTTTCGAACCAACAATAGGTATTCCATGTCACTCTAACAAGAGAGCACACACATTATTAGCGTGCATGCATTACTAGTGCACACACATTAAGAACATGCACCCACTCCTATTTATATTTTTCTTGAAAACGTATCAGCTGATGTATTTTCACCATAATCCACACCACATGTTTTAGAGGTGACTAATAAGACAACCAACACATTAAGTTAGTGCCAAGCTGGCCAACCACCAACCAACCTCAAGTGCATTGGATTCCAGGTTGGATTTGTGGTTTTTTTGTTTTTCAAATTTGTATTTTGTTTAAAAATCAAACTAAAATATAAACCCCAACCCAATTTTTAAAATAAATTGCAGCAGTATCGACTACAATGAATCCATAATATAATCCAAACCTAAATCCATAAGATAATCCAAAGTTAAATCCTTAAGACAATACAAACCTAAATATTGAAGACTACCCAAACTTGAACCCTAAATATAACCAAAACATGAATCCTAAACCACCAAATATTAACATTGAAATTGATGCAAATTTAAGAACACTTAAAACTCTTTTCCATGAATTGCACAACACTAGAGATCCCACCTAATTGTCATTAGCTAGTTTAATAGTGGAAATCATTTCTTCCATTGAAGATGCCCAAGGACAAATAACCAATATGTCTAACTGCACAGCTAGAATGTTGAATACTATAGCACCAACCTTAGTAAAGAGTAATTTAGAGACCTTAACATCTCCAAACAACAACTAATAACAATTTTTGTTGATCCAAGAACTCAATTAAATCCACTAGTGACAAATAAACACATTTGTATGGATTTGTGCACGTTACAACCATTCAAAGACCATTTGATGGATAGGTGTTTTATGGTATTTAACAAACCTCCTTGCAATAACAGGGAGGTGAATGTCTATTCCCCTGGAAATTATATTGTGAGTTTTTTTTAGGGAACCATCTCAACTACTTTGACATTGTTGAATTTCAGGGGGTGGGCCATGGGTCTATGTAAGATGGATAGGATGTTAGGTGCAACCCAGTGTTAGTTCCTTGACTTGCTAGGCGACATCCCACCCCCCTCCCCCAATCTAGCATCCATCAATAGGGGGGATTTTCTAGAACCAAAATTGCATATCTATAATGGATCATAAACTAGTTTAGCACGACAATTTCATAGACTTATCATTCAAGGAGCTTCGAGCATCAAGTGATGTTGGGGAAAGAGTTGGAACTTCATCCCCTTCAGTAGAGTCCAGGTGGAGAAGAGGCATGGAGACTCACGTCACCCACATAGATGTTTGAGCTATGGGAAGAATTGTTATGGGGAAATGGCGACCAGCATACTTGATAGTTATATGGAGACGGTTAGTATGTTGACCATCTTTTTTTTCCTTAATAATTATATATATCACATTATATTCGATGTTTATATGTATAATTATATGGTGTTTGTAGTTATTATGCCCAAATAGAACATTTGGGTCACTGGTTAATGTAGCAGTGTCATTATCTTCCATTGATGTTGTTGTTTCAGCAATCTACTCCATTTGTGTACCACACACTTAGGTATGGTGGAGTCAGTGGTCCATGAATCAAAATGATACCTTATTTCAATTTTTATCATATGTTTGAATATGATTTTAGTTTGTGTATATTGTTTTCCTACATTTAATGTTTGTACAGGTTGTTGTGCCATATAGTGAGGAACCTTGTCCCCCTAGGGTGGATGCATCACCATCTTCTCAAGTATCATGTGTGGAGTTAAATCTTGTTGAAATGCGAATTTTTTTAATTTTTTTTAAATGGTTAAATAATTAAAAAAATGTGTATGCAAGTGGCCTCAGTCCCTTATAGTTCAGCAAGATCACCATCACATATTCCACCAATGCTAACTTTCCACCCATGATATGTCCCAAGAGGACTAGTAAGTCTAACCTTTGGAAAATTTTCCCCATCCCTTGGGATACCATTTTCACCTCTTGGCATAGTTTCTAGCACCCTACTGCCCATACTATATCTCGCTGGGAATTATATCTGCCCATCCCCACCTCCTTTTTTATTTCATGCACCTCTTGAACAACCACCACCATTCTCCACCATCTCCACAACTTTGATCTCACCACCACATCCTTGTGCACCCATTCCCACCACCATCAGTGTTATCCCATGATGATACCATATAGTATGTGGTACAATACAGTTAGGAAGAATATCACATGAAACCAAGTGATACACCTAATACTAAATCTCCAACTTTACATGATGTTTCCATGATGAGATCATTCATTGAAGAATTTTTTTATGTATAATGAATGGAATTGGTTTTTGTCATCTTTTCTTAAATTCGATGTTTTAATTCTATTAACCATTGTAGGGTGGCATAGTTGAGATATTAGGATCACAAATGAGGGGAACACCCTCTCAATTGAATCATTAGCTTCTTCTTAGATTATATTTGGCTTGAATTTTAAAGTTTTAATTTCTAAACTTTTGTTAACTCATGGTGAAAAAAGTCTTATTAGTATGTTGTTTCTTTGTCCAGTCTCTAGAGAGAAGAAGCACACCAAGATGGACAAAGGCCCCATCTTCTAGTTCTGGTAGAAAGGGAAAGATTGATTTCAATGATGCAAGTCATAGTGGTAAGGGTGGTGGAGGTCAAGAGAGAGCATTGAGTTCCATTTTCTAATTAGGCGAACCATATGCTAGTCTTCCATATTTGGGAACAATATGTCATTTTGTATATTGGGCACACAGTTCCATTTTGTAAAAAGTGTACATTTGAGACATATATATACCATGTCGTGTCCTTCATGGATTGATGTGTTTGTGTATTTTTAGTTGATGGATTGATTATGATGAATGTTGTTGATAGAGAAATGACTCATTTTCCTCTTTCAAAACACCTATTATTAAGGGAGAAGAGACCATGTGTGCTATGAGAGAAATAATGATAGAGATCTTGGGTATTAAAGTTGATATATAGTACCCTTAATCACGTGCCATCATATCACAACTTTGTGCCAAAAGTGATTTGCATTCCTTACCCTCATCATCAAGGATTACAGCCAATCAAACTTTTTTAACCATTTGTTAGTCTAATATTTGGGGTTGTAATGTAAGGGATTTCTTATGTGGCCCTATTGTTTCCTTATAGATTGATGTTGGGACTACACAATGGTTTTTTGTCTATAACTATGTTGCATTTATTTAAATGTTTTTAAGAAGTGTTTAAATTTCACTACTAGTCATACTAGTTACTACCAAGATTGGTGTAGTTCTTTAGCATGTGTTTATGTTCAATTTTTTGAAGAATCCCATGTGCATCTCCAAGTGTATTTACCACAAGGAATTCAATATTTGAATTTATCTGCTAGTGTATTTTTCTATAGTGCTAAGAACATGGTTAGAGTCTTTCACTTTGATGTCTAAATGATACATGAGTTAGTGGAAATCATTGATTTAGTCATCCATCAACTAATCATAGTGTGATGCAGGATCATTAAGACAAAGTCCTATGTTTGCTGAATAAGTAGTCAATGTTATTATTGTGTTTCCATGTAATCAATTCTAAAAGGGTAGGGTTAGTTGTTAGGATTTATTTTGATTGTAATAACTGGAAATTTTCCATTGTTGTCCTTGAATCTTGCAAGAGATTGCTCAAGGATAGGACTTGTTATAGATTTGTTTTTCTTGGGGAGTTCAGATCCTGTTGTTGTGGATCTGAAAGTTTGTTTTGGTCCTATTTAATTGTAATTGATCTAAGTGTGTGAAGAAGAGGAAGAATGTGTGTGTGTACAAGAGAAAGAGAGAAAGAGATGTAAGTGTACTGGTTGTTGATTGAATGAAGAACATACTTTAAATCTCTGTGTATGTGTTTGTATATTGAATTTCTTCTCTCAATAACCAGAAACTTGAATTTACACTCTCGATGTGCATGATTCTATAACCTAATAATCCATTGAAGAATTATCAAAGAGGGTGATACATTTTCGCACAGTGAATTGATTAATCCATGATCAAACTCGACTATTACATTCTAAGTTAAGATTCCATGAAAATTAGTAGATCAACGGTTGTGGTTAAGTTCCATAATGGAAGAGTACAAATTCGCAATGTTAGATCAATAACTGCATCTGAATTCAGATCAACAATCAGAAGTGAGTTGTCAAGGAAGTGACAGTTTGGAAAGGCTGAATTGTGAAAACCCAACTTTGGGAAAGTGGGAAGGAGGATCCACAATCTGCAAGTGGAAAGGACTATTGCAGCCGCAAATTTTGTAGAAGTCCGGTTGTGAAAGTTGGTGAACCCACAATCCACAATTGCGGAAAAGGTCTTAAGGGAAGGGACTTGTGGAAAAGGTCTTACGGGAAGGGCCTTGCAGAAAAGGTCTTGCAAGAAGGGACTTGCAGAAAAGGTCTTGAGGAAGGAGTCTTGTGTAGAAGTCCTTGCAGAAAGGAAGTTGTAGAAGAATGATTGCAGAAAGGTGGAGTTACAGAAAGAATGAGTTTGTAGAAGGGAAGTATTGTGGAATCCTTCTTGCGGAAAGGGAGTTTGATCAACATTTCAGTTTTAAGAAGAGAACTTTAGGTCTTCTAGCTTTCATTTCCAATCATAGTGTTAGCATAGTTGCTTATACACATGCAATACTTTTCTTTATTACTCATTGGATAGAATTTTTATGCATTTCATGGATGATTTCTCCCCACATCTTGAGTGGTTCATTGAATCCTCTTATATCCTATTTTCCTTATCAATTACACACATCTTCATCATCAAAATACTTACCTTCTCAACATCATTTGATTTTTCAACTTAAATGGACATTTATATTAGAGTAAACCACTTGTCAAGTACCTAATTATCCTCAATATTTACCTTGAAAATGGGGTTGGTATGTTTGGTCTTTCCCTTGAAGGCGTTTTTCCCCAAATGGGCTATATTCATTCTAAAAGCCTAATTCC
>LPNX010568524.1:842538-874540 GCA_001517045.1 Pseudotsuga menziesii
ATCTTCATCCTCATCATCATCGTCACCATTTCTATTGTTATCTTCATTCTCATCATTCATTCCATGCTTACCAACAACATATTTATTATCATATTCATCATAATTGTATCCTCATCACCATCTTCATCATCAATTTATTCCAAGTCCATAACTTTACTAACATGTGCTTGTGAGATCAATAAAGGGATATCAGGTATTTTTGAACACCATAAAAATAAGAAAGATGGGATCATAAAGAATGCTACTTTCATCTTACTTTTATGATACATGCGAGCCCCTCAATAAGATTATACCACTTTTTTTACTTTTGTTCACTAAAAAAGGAAATTTTTATGTATGATGTTTTATAATTTTTCAATGTCATCATTTTCCAATGACTACTATCAAACGCATTGCTATGTAGAAGTCCTAGTTTATATTATAATCCATAGTTTGTATTCTTAACAGTAGAAACCCTAGTGTGTATTATAAGCCTTAGAAATCCTAATTTTTAGTTCATGTTGCTATCATTGACCAATGAGTAATATAAAGTGCAATCTATTTCCCAAGTTGACCCCCTAGTGTAGAAATTCCATTACTTCGCACTGATCAAAACCCTATCTTTTGGAATTATTAGACAAGGAAAGTTATGGACCATGGACCCATGAGGGAGATGCAACATTAGCACTATTCTAATCTCAAGAATCCATAGGTTCTATTTTTCACTTATCCAAGCCACTATCATCATCCCATTTCCAATTGTGAGTCACATCCTAAAGCCTTTCAGGGACACATGGTGAATATGAGACCAAGGCATAGAATTCAAACCAAATAGAATAATTGATTTTTTTTAGCTCATATATGTGTGTTTGGTAAAGCATGATTTGGGAATGATATCCAAAATCTCCCAGTCGAATAATTTCCCAAGTTGACCCCTTAGTGTAGAAAGTTTAGTGCCTCTCATTGACCAAAACCCTAACTTCTAGAATTGTCGAACACGACAAGTTCCAGGCCATGGAACCATGGGAGAGAGGAAACCCTATAACTATTCTAATTTCATGAATCCAACAGAGTCAAAGGTTCATCAATCTAAGCCATGGTAATCATTATATGGACTATTGAAAGTCGCAACCTAAACCCTTTTAGGGACACATGGTGAATTCGATCTTGGGGCATAGAATTCAAGCCAAGCAGTAGAATTGAGTTATATAATCTCTTGCAAGTGTGTTATGATAATGCACATATTAGAAGGCTACCCACAAGCTCTTAGTCAAGGTATTTCCCAAGTTGACTTCTTAGTGTAGAAATTGGATTGCCTCTCACTAACCAAATCCCTAGCTTCTGGAATCGTTGAACAAGACAAGTTTTGGGCCAAGGACCCATGAGGGAGAGGAACCCATATCACTATTCCAATGTCACAAATCCACTAATTTGATTCTTTTGCAATCCGATACACGATCATCATTCTAATTATCTAACTTAATGAAATCCACAAGTTCCTTAAATTGTTTTTCATTCATATAACTGTGATCAATCTACATTCACCACCTCCCAAAAAATATATGTATGTGTCCATGCCTTTGTACTCCCTCCCACATAAATAAAGAACACCATTCAATAATATATTTTGCATCTCGAGTGAGGGAAACATTTGTGAACTTGATTTCTTACTTGTGCAATGTAGTCTTGATGCAAGAACCTACTCCATCATGTTCCCCTTTTCCATGTTTGGTCTCAAAATAGTTCAAAATATGTTGTACCTTCATTTTTTTTTGTAGCATGCAAAACCATTGGAATACACAGACATTCTTGAACTGGCCTGCGTACCCATCATACTAAATACAATGTCGATACATCTTCTTCAAGTAATCATAGAACATATAAAAGAAATATTGTATGTGTGTTATGTCATGGAACCTATCATCACTTATGTGAAAGTTGAATTCCTTATGTTAGAACAGTAATCCACCACTTAGTACCTTAGTTTATAACTTTAGTCAATTTTATTTGCATTTATGCAGTAATATGCTATGGTTTGGACTTAGGGAAGTTAATCCAACAATATAACTAGTTAATTTGTCCTATTCACACCTACAAGAGAACTCCAGCTCAGTCAACCATCACATGTGCACACTCATTAATGACAAGAGTGCTCCCATTCCTCTTTTTGAGGATATTTGGTTGACTAGAGGCGCTAGAGGTGTTTCTAGCCCAATTTTTGGACTGTTGGAAGATTTATTGCTCACCTTGAGCCTCCCACTCACATATAATTGCTCACACATGCATTCCATAACCATGGAGACATCATTTACCCAGCACACTTCAACCATGTCCTCATAGTGATTCATGACTGTTTGGATTGAGTTGGAGCTTGTTTGGCTCACCTAGGGGCGATTGAGCCCAATTTTGGCCATTTCAGATGTACACTCAGATTTGGATTCCTAAGCCTCATGAATTGATATAGATGTAATATAAACATGTTCTTAACACATTCAGAAGTTATACATTTCAATAATATCCAGTTTATGTTCACACGGTGTATGTAAAATTGTTTCTCTTTCAAGAATTTTTGCTAGTTTTTCTAAGTAATTCGATTTGTGAGAGTCTCTTGGGCTCCTAGATCATGTTGTAGACCAAATTATCACATGGTATCAGATATTATGGTATCATATCTTACTAGAGTTGCAGATAAATCTTGAGTGTTTGAGTTTCATTTTGAGAGATTTTTCGAATAAAATTTGAGTGTTTTTGCAGGAAACTTCAACAAAATCTCACTACTAGCGCAAGAAAAGATGGAGGTAAACCACGTCTTTCTCACCCCATTCAATTAATTCGAATGGAAGGCTGATATGTTCATCCAAATCATATATAAGGGTCTCTACAGGGTCACCATGGGTACAGAACTAGAACCAAACTCTGCAATAGAGAAGTCAAAATACTTCAATAGACTTGATGAGGCCTTTGGATTGACATGTCTAATCATTTCAAGAGAGCGCCTATTTCATGTTGACAGTTTGAAAACCCCAAATGAGGTGTGGTAGAAGCTCGAATCTCTCTTTGGGAAAACTAATGATATAAGGGGACACCAACTTGAAAATGAGCTCATTAGCTTGAGCACAGTGCACTGTGACACTATCCAGGATTTCTTCACCAAAATCAAATCCCTAGTACTTCAACTAAACTAGTGTGGAATTGAGAAAAAGGAAGAACAATTGATATTGTCCATCCTTTCGAAGTTCGGGAAAAAATATTTAGTGTTTGTTAGCACATTCCTGTCTGGAAAGCTAACCGTTTGAAATTGGAAAATGCCAAAAATAGTTGGCTTCATGGAATCCCTGACCCAAGTACAGGATAAGCTATTCCAAATGGGAACCATCAAAGAAAGAAAGAAGCAATCCTTGGCTGCTCACATTTTGAATGCGTCCAAAGGCAAGCATGAGGCAAAGAATTCGAAACAACCAGAGAAGAAGAAAGTTGGAAGATCCAAGAATCCTAATGGGGGTTTAAATCCATCAAAGGATAAGGGAAAGAAATGGTAGGAGAAAACCAAATGTACATATTTCCACAAGGGATGACATCTAGAGGGATCCTGCATGTATAATACCATTTACATGATGGCGTAGCTACTGGAGAGAAACAACATCCTTGTCCCAGATGGAGCAAGGAAGAAAGATGGCAGATCATGTTCTGAGAACAAGGAGAAATACCATGCCTTGGTAGCAGGTTCTTATGATCCCTCCACCTTCATTATTGATTCAAGAGCTTCTATACATATGGCCTATCTCAAAGGGATCTTATCCTCCATGCATTCAAATAGTGGCTTAGGTGTTTGAATGGGAGATGACTCTGAGATCCAGACCAAAGGAGTTGGTAGGATCGACTTAGAGCATGGATATTTCAATGATGTCCTCTATGTACCCGATTTGGCAGAAAATTTGATGTCATTATATCAAATGAAACATACAGGATAAGACAAGAGAGTAAAATTTACTCCTAACTTGGTAGAGATATCAGAAATATCCTCCAACAAAGTTGTGGCATTGGGGTATGCATACCACCAAGCTAGAATGTACAAGTTCTCGAAATTTCTTCCTAATTCTAGAGGAGAAGCGCTTCTATCTCATGCCAATGAGACCTCCAAGATATGGCATGAAATATTTGGGCACATGAACTACAAGTATCTTCAAACACTAAACAAGGATGAGATGGTGGAAGGGCTTCCTTCAATCAAATCTTCCAATGGAGCTTGCATCGGCTGTGTAGTTGGGAAGCATCCAGAGCGTAACTATGAGAAGGGGAAGGAAAGGAGAGCCACAAAAACACTTGCATTGGTACATTCATACCTCATTGGTCCTCTTGCCACTCCCTCCTATGGAGGATCAAGGTATGTACTCACCTTCATTGATGACTACTCAAGGTTTTGTTGGGTATACTTCCTTACATTAAAATCTGAAGTCTTTAAGACATTGAGGATTTGGAAGGCCTTAGTGGAGAAACAAAGTTGGAATAGGATAAAAATACCTAGTACTGACAATGGTAAAGAATATGTCAATAAAAATCTGCAGCATCTTTGTGAGGAATGTGGCATACAAATGCAACATTCGGTCACCTACACACCACAGCAAAATGGTGTGGCAGAGAGGAAAAATAGGGATCTCAAAGAGATGGATACATGCATGATTTAAGAAAGGGATCTAAGTCCCAAGATATGGATTACACTATCAATTGTTCTACATATATTCAAAACAGTTCATTACATAAATCAGTCAAAGGAAAAACTCCCTACGAGGCTTGGTTTGGCCATAAACCAAATGTCTCACATTTCATAATTTTTGGCTCAAGGGCATGGGCTCGAATTCCATCAGAAAAGTGGAAGGCATAGCAACCATAGAGAAATGAATGTATCATGGTTGGTTATTGTGAGGAAACAAAGGGTTATAATCTATTTTATACATCCATACTCAAGACTTTCATTGAGAGGAGTGTGCAATTCGAAGAGGAGATCATACCAGATTTTGAGCTTGCACTGAGGGAATTCTCTTCTCCCCAACACCATGATGATGTAAGTAATGATTCAAGATCTGATTTTTATGATAATTCTAATAATCACATGGATCAATATGAAATTTATGTACATGAGTCACCTTAAAATCCCAAATGGTCCAAGAAAACAATACAAGCTACAGGGAATCTATCAGGCAATCCCCTAGATCGTAGGAAGACAAGATCCCAATTTCACAATGCTTCTTATGCAAGTGAAATTTCTCTTGATGAGCACTCTTATATGATTATTGGATCTGATCCAAAGTCATATAAAGAATCTTGTCATGATCCAAGGTGGAAATCAGCCATGCAAGATGAATTCAATTCTCTCCAAGATAATGAAACATGGGAATTGGTTTCCCTACCTCCCAAGAGGAAACTTGTGCAATGTAAGTGGTTCTTTCGAACCAAAATTGCTGTAGATGGTTCTGATGTTAAGTACAATTCCAGATTAGTTGATCAGGTCTACTCTCAAGTCTATGGTGTGGAATACACCGAGACCTTTGCACCGGTTGCAAAGATGGATTCAATTAGACTAGTTATAGTAATTGCAGCTAGTAAAGGTTGGGAAGTTCACCATATGGATCAATCAAGGAATCCCTACATAATGAGTTTGCAATGACAGATCTAGGATTGCTTAAACAGTTTCTAAGATTGGAAATTGAGCAATCTAAAAGAGGCATCATGCTCAGCCAACATAAGTATGCTTCAGAACTTCTAATAAAGTTCAAGATGGATGATTTTAAGGAATCCAAGTGCCCTTTTCTTTCTGGCATAAAACTAGGTGAATTTGGTGATTCTCCTTTGGTAGATTGTTCACTGTACAGGAAGCTAGTTGGTAGTTTGTTGTACTTTACACATACCAGAACTGATTTTTATTATGTTGTTAGTGTTGTAGAAATATATATGCAGTAGCCACATGAGATCCATTGGAAGGCTTCCAAAAGAATCTTCCAATATGTCTAGGGAACAAAGAGTTTCGAGGTACACTATGCAGCTAGTTCTTCACTTGAACTAGTTGTATTTTTTGATTCAGATTGGGCTAGAGATCCCACTTAAAAAATTCAACTTCAGGTTTTGTTTTCATGCTCTTTAATGTTTCGATCTTCTGGTCTAGTAAGAAACAACACATAGTTTCTCTTTCTTCAGAAGAGGCCGAATACAGGGGAGCAGTGAATGCATCCACATAATGTGTGTGGTTGCAAGGTGTTCTTCGGGAGCTTGATGTTGCATTTGATTCTCCCACTACCATTTTGGTTGATAATCAAAGTGCCATAAATATATCTATAGATAGAGTACAGAGGCAGAGAACAAATCACATAGAGATCCATATGCACTACATCTGGGGCTTAGTGCATGACAAGGTGATTTCCTTACAGTATTTCCCATCCACCGAGCAAACTGCTGACATATTCACCAAGATTTTTACTGAGAAGACCTTCATTCACTTGAGATGTTTTCTTGGAGTGAGTTATGGATGGCGATTTCTGTTATTTATTTGCAAGTTTTCAACCCCATGTCCATTTTATATGGGAGGTTTTTTCCCATGAGGTTTTCCTCTTTTCCTCATTTTTACATGGACAAATCAATTTATGTTTGTAATGAGGTGACTTGAGCCTTTGTTTCCAAGGCCTCCAATAATATTTTGATGATTTGTACTAAGTTATGGTTAAGGGGGGGTGTTAGAATAGTAATCCGCCACTTAGTACCTTAGTGTATAGACTTAGTCAATTTTATTTTCATTTATGCAGTAATATGCTATGGTTTGGACATAGGGAAGTTAATCCAGCAATATAACGAGTTAATTTGGCTTGTTCACACATACATGAGCATTATAGCTCATTGAAACATCACATGTGTTCCCTCATTAATGACAGGAGTGCTCTCATTCCTCTTTTTGAGAATATTTGGTTGACTAGGGGTCCTAGGGGTGTTTTTAGCCCAAATTTTGGACTGTTGGAGCATTTATTGCTCACCTTGAGCCTCCCACTCAACTATAATTTCTCACCCATGCATGACATGGAGTCATCATTTCCCCATCACATTTCAGCCATGTACTCACAGTGATTCACGGCCATTTGGGCTGAGTTGGAGCTTGGTTGGTCCACCTAGGGGGGATTGAGACCAATTTTAGCCATTTCACATGTACACTCAGATTTGGATTCCTAAGCCTCACAAATTGATCTAGATGTAATATAAACCTGTTCTTAACACATTTAGATTTTATACATTTCAATAATATCATGTTTATGTTCACACTGTGTATGCAAAATTATTCCTCTTTCAAGCTTTTTTGCTGGTTTTTGCAAGTAATTCGATTTGTGAGAGTCTCTTGGGCTCCTAGATCATGTTGTAGAACAAATTCTCACACCTTCAAAATAAATTTGGTGTCTTCACTTCTATTTGGTCCATTATTATATATGATATGGACCATTACCTTGACCTACTTCGAGTGATAATATCAAAGTCAACCATTGATAGGATAGTTCCAACATGAAATGTATCTTTGAATAATCTAAAATTATCATCCTACCATTGACATGAATGGACATGTTAAATGTAGTGTTGGGTCTTATCAAAGAATTCCTTAATGAAGTTGCATACTCGGACCTAGTAGAACAATAACAAAGACATATATATGTCAATACATTGTTACATATACAACTGCAAGCATAAATAAAATATAGTATTTAAGTACTCAATACGAAAATAGGAAGTGACTAACTATATATTTCTTCTTTCATTCCCTCTATCAATATCACACACCACATAATTGAAGTTTTGCAAGTCAACCTCCATCTAACCTAGTTCATACTCATCGCTTACATGGATGCACATGCATAGTAATGCCATTCCACTGCATATAGGGCATGTGCCATCTAAGTAATATTTTAGATAAAAATATACAACCCTCTGGACTTGTGCAAGACATGGTATGAATTATGTCTCTAATGGTGTCAGCACCAATATATCTGAGAATTCCCGCATAAGGGTGTTATGCTAACCACTAGATATAGATATATATGTATCATACTAATAATTGTATTGTCAAATTCCACTAGAGCAAACAGTCGAGAGGGATTTCATTTGCTTGGCGGCCCAAGATCAAAACCCACTGCTCCTGGGAGGAGACATATAAATCCAACCATGCTAAGGGTTGGTGCAGTCCAGGCCGGGTGCGATCCCTGGGTGATTTTGACGGCTTAGATGCCCCTGGATTGTGGTTTCTCAAACCAAAGGTTCACCCAACAAGTCAGAGGGAACTCGAACAAAAAAAAATATGTATTCAATGTGGTATCAAAAACAACATGTATTACATGTTGTGTTTTCTCTAACATACCAAGGCTTGCATTTCTTAAAAAGTCTTTGGCCCAAGTTAAGATGACTATATGCAGTCTTGAAACTCTCATACAACTATGCATGTGTCATGTCAAGAAAGTGTTTATTAGTTTGTTCATGCAAGTCCCTTCTAGCCTTTCTCAATTTTAGTACATCTTTTATGTTGAAAGAATGCCTATTGTTCTCATGCCAAAAATCTTGCATTGGTCCCTTAATTGTTCCTATAAACTTTGTTTTTGAACAAGATAGCCTACTAATGAAGGTCCACAAATCTATGTGACAACCTATGTCAAGCCTATCTCGTCTAATAGAATACTTTCAAAGGGTTTTTACATTGCATTTCATGAGATGGTATGTTTCTTTGAACAAATGGGGTTTCCTTATGATCTTGCTAATTATTGATTGTGACAAGACACATCGAGTTGCATTACAGTATTGAGAATGAGATTTTTGACCAATTTTGTGAAAAGCATCAGCAAGTTTTCTAACAATATGATTTCTTGTTTATAAACCTTTAACCATTTTTAATGCCTAAAATTCTTTTAGCAATAGTCAAACTCCTATATTTCAACAATGAAAAAAATAATTGACATTTTGTTGCATTATATTTTGATTCGAAATATTTTTTAATAATTTTAAAAGATTGATAATGAATGGTTTAGTCAGGTAACTTACCTTCAAGTGATGTTAGACCACTTTCATGCACCTGAATGTGTTTAGTAGTTTTTCGATGTACACTTTGCAATGGTGTTATGGAAGATGGGCCTGTATTCTGCCACTCTTCAATTCTTGGTTGTGGAGTTACAATTGTGAGAGGAGATGTAGTGTGCTAAAGGATTTTTTCCAAAATTTTAGGTTGTCGAATAGGATGTTGGACCACAGGAACTTCTTTGTTAGGGGTATTGCATCCATTTCCTCTCTAGCTCCATTCACAATATAACCAACTTTAAGTAGTATTTCATCTTTGTCACCCACAACTTGTTCTGATAGATTATTGATTAGAGTTTCATAAACTATGATAGAATTCAACTTCTCCTTTTCTAACAACCTACATTTTTCCATATGTATCCTTACCTTTTCTCTTGCTTCATTGACAACTTCTATGGGATGCATTTTCCTTAAACTCTTTATTTTCAAGTTACATTGGTTTCCCATGTTTAAGTAAATTTCAATGAAAATGAGATAATTTCACAGATTATATTACAATTATATAGTTCAAGAGAGAAGAATTTTTCACCAATTCCATACACTCTCATTCAAATACACAAAAGTGGCTTGGAACTAGTGAATGCAACAAGGATTTTATTCCAGTTACAAAAATTTACTTATATTATAATTTAACAATTTCACTTTTATGGGAGCAGTACACACTACAAAAAAACCCTATGATTAGTGTCTCTTGTAGCTTCCTTTTTAGCGTCCACTGTCACTTTTAGTGTATTTTTCATCATTTTTTGGTCAAAGTGGACGATTTTCCATGGGATGGTGCTTTTAATTGCGTTATTAGTGTCCCTTTTTAAAAGTTGATGCTATTTTGGATGATAATTAGCATCCCAATTAACGTCCCTATTATCATCCCAATTAACTTCCAAAATATTATCCCATATAACACCTCGAATAGATTTAAAAAAACATCTAGATTAGAACCAATCATAGCACCATATATTAAGCTAGGGTTAGCGCCATGAATTGTGCCATGAATTTTGCCAAGAAAAACATCCAACATAGCGCCAAATATAGAGCCAGGAATCTCACCTAGAAAACATCCAACATAGCACTAGGTATAAAGCCAGGTATAGTGTCTGGAGTAACGCCAAAAATTTAGTATCCCAATTAACGTCCAAAATAGCATCCCATTTAACGCCTAGAATAGCCTCCAAAAACATTTCCAGAATAGCATGAAGCATAGCACCATATATTGAGTCAGGGTTAGCACCATGAATTTCACCAAGAAAAACATTTGACATAGTGCCAAGTATAGAGCCATTAATTGTGCCTAGAAAACATCCAACATAGAGCCAAGTATAGAGCTAGGTATAGCGCTTGGAACAACGCCAAAAATTTTAAAAGGAATCGCGCAAGGAATTGCACAAGGTACAAAGCTAGGAATTGTGTTCAGAAAACGTACTACATAAAATCAGATATAGTGTTAACATTATCACTAAAATTTGTTCTAGGAAAATAGCCATGAATTTAAGAAGGAATTGTGCTAGGAATTGCACCAGGCATAGTTCTAGGTGTAGAGCTAGACATAGCGTGAAGAATTGTGATAGGAATTTCAGAAGGTATTGCAATAGGAATTTCCCTAGAAAAAGGGCCAACCATAACGCCAAGTATAGATCTAGGAATAGAGTCAAGAATTGCGCCTGGAAAATAATATCCAAAATAGCGCCAATTATAGAGCCAAGTATAATGCATAGAATAGCATCAGAATCCTTTGTGTGGAATCATTTACTCTCTAGTTGAATCCTTTATGTTATGTCATTTATTTTAAAGGTTGCATGATGTTTCCAATTTGAAGTAAGATCACCCTTTATGTGTTAAGCATGCACATAAATTGAATGCCATTATAATCCCCGCAAAAACTGTATCTATAGAAATATTATTTGAGATTCATAGCTAAGATTTAGCATGCTTTAACAACACTTATCACTATCCCCATTCATCTCATTTTCAACCCTCTTGGTTCTATTCATTGACTCCATTTTCCTAAGGTAGATATGCACTAGCCTCAGTCCTCCATCCACTTTATTGTCCTATCATACAATTTTCATATTGATAAAGATAACTATTCATACCACCTTGAGCCTCCATTTCATGGATTTAACGATTGTACTCTAGGGACGCCTCCTCGTTTCAAAGGAGACTTGATGACTTAAATTAAGAAAGGGAATTTTTGTGGTGACAACGGACATCCCTTCTTATTCCCCATCTTAAGGTTACACATTAGAGGAAATTTCAATTTAAAATGGGCCTTCCAAAAATAATACAAATTCCATGTCATCATGTATTAGCCAATCAAAACAATTTTAAAATTAAAACAGGGAGCACCTCTTCAACAATTTTTTAATATAAATTTGGGGATAGCGATCATAAACAAACTACTTTTTTGTTTGTATTTTTGACATATCTCCATGTGTTTTTACTCAAATTTCGATTGGGAGAGCTTGTTGGATGTGGAATTAAATTTCACATCCAACGAGTACCCACTTGGCATGCTTTTGATGGGCCCCTCTACCCCAAAATCAAGAAATACCTGAAAAAATGTGATGATGACATCATCATCACATTTTTTCAGGTATTTCTTGTTTTTGGGGTAGCGGTGCCCGTCAAAATTTTGCCGAGTGGGTACTCGTTGGATGCAGAATTAAATTCTGCATCCAACGAGCTCTCCTGATCAAAATTTAAGTAAAAACACACGAAGATATGTCAAAAATACAAACCAAAAAGTAGTTTTTTCTTTTCTTCCTCCAAAACTAATAAATATTATTTTATTATTTTAATATTATTTTATTAATTTTCCTTAGGAGGCCCATTTTGAGTTGAAATTTCCTCTGATGCTTTTGTTTAGAGTTGTATCACTGGAGTGTTACTTTGAGTGGTAACATCAGTTATTACAGTTAGGCTACTTCTTGATTAAGCTTCATTCATATGAGACTCTTTTGGTATTTTCCGCACAACCTTAGGGTTTTCTTCTTTTGTATCTTATTCCTTTGTAATTTCCAATGGAGCCTAGTTGGAGGGGCTATTTCCCTCCTTAATTCCCATATTCTCATTAGGGAATTGATCAAGCTAATGCAAATAGTAGTGAAATTGATTATTTTTCTTTAAAGCTAGAATCAATGAGTCTCCTTGGACCTCATAATTTGGTTAGAATGTAAACCTCTTGACACTAGATAACTTTCATGACACATTTGATTATATCATTGTCTAACAAATCCTAATCAAGTATCAGTTCCAAGTATAACATGTCATTAATAATTAGAAGACTCAGGGGATTAAATCCCCTTCTTATTCTTCCATTGGATTCTTCATAACTTAATCTAAGGTTTTCATTTCCTTTTTTCATTGTCTTGCACATTGTCTCAGAGGGAGATAATGTATTGCATAACATATGTATGAGAGACTATGGAAAATGGAATTTATACTCGTCTAGTGACTCTAAAACATGATCATTACCTCATATCAAATGGAAGATTATTGAAACTTGATTTGTAAAAATTAATTGAGAGATGGCTCGATTGAGCTTAATTAAAGGAAAAATACTCTACTTGTTGGGTATGTGTATGTAGATGAGTTTTATGGGTGATGCCTATCTCTCATCATTCTTCTTTTCAAATAGTGATGGTATCCTCAATGACGTTGCTTCCACAACCTCTAGATTATTTAATGGTGATAATGACAATGGAAATATTTATTTCCCAAAATGTCATTTCTATTACCATGGTTCTATTGTCCTTCTAGTTGAATGATATGCATATGGTGTGCTTAATCGACCATATCAAAATTTATTTGTACAAGTATCTTATCCTATCCCTTGTGTCAAATTAATATAAAACCATTTCTCATGTAGTATGAAGTAATACATGATAAGAACTCACATAAAGAGAATTTGAAGCGCTTTCATTGAAAATCTTTTTTTTTTCAAGAAAATCCTCGTGGGAGGCTTCCCCGCATTTGTAAATGACATATCTAACAATTTAGTAAATTTCAACTAATACCCCTCACCTTGTAAGTTTTATATGAGGTACTTGCTAGCAAAAAATTAGTCAAATCTCAATCAACATTAACCATAACCAATTAACTTATCCCTTAATTTTTTTTTAACTCTTATAAATAAAAATGATTCTATATATTTATTTTAAATATTAATTTTGATAATAAAAAATTAATTTAATTTAATCTTAAAATAAAATAAAAATCAACTTTTTAATATCAGTATTTTTTGAAATTGAAAAGCTCCTTAAGTCACTTGCGCAAATAAAGTCTCCATCAATTTTCCATTCAGTAATAGATGTTGGGATGACCCATCATGTTCTATTGCTTTACTTGTGTGACTAATTTTTAGGCAAAATCGAAATTGAGCAGGAATGTGAGTTTTTAGGTTTTATTTCACTCCATTTCATTTTCTTTGGTTTTATTTCACTACATTTCATTTTCTTTGCCTTGGAAGGCTTGTAGGAGGCACAACCTTGATTGAAAAAATAACCACAATGATCATGATTTTACTCACCAAATTCTATTTGAACATCATTAGATTGAGGTTTCTCTCCATCTATAATATTTGTTGCATGTTCTTCATCCCATATCCATAGACCATCTTCAAAATCTTTGCCAAGGAATTCACATATAAAAAAAAATGCTTCATTCAATACAACCCTTCATCCATGCAACCCTATGGATGTACCTTTTGTCGGACATATCTTTTTAGTGTTCTCATATACCTCTCAAAGAAAAACATCCACCTCGTTGATACAACACCTTCCATTTCAATGTCATCTACTAGGTGTATAAGCAGATGAACTTGAAGGTCCATGAAACTTGTAGCGAGCTCCTTTTCAAATAAACATACAATTTCTGCAATTTCGTTCTTCCATATACATAATTTACTCTCATGGATCTCCTTGGGGGACACCCACCTAATATAATATTGGTAAATTAGTATGAACACCTACTGATATTTAAAGTGCAATGTGTTATAGCTTTATCTTACATGCATTAACATTTCATGGCATGTACGTTGTAAATGTTGGCAATCGACTTACGAAACTCCTCAAATTAGTGGTTAGGCATGAATCCCGCCTAATCGTCAAGGGCATGATATGCTATCAAATTATCAAATAAAATGAGATTATTTCATTATTTTAAATATGAAATATCATAAAAAAGTATAGTGATTATATGATAACAATAACAGTTAAGTTATGTTGATACATTCATAAAATCTCCTGATGAGTCACAAATCAAAGTTTGCTAGATGCATTTTACTTTACAGAATCTATGTTGTGGGAAATGCCACATGCTCTTGTACATTGAATATGGTAAGAGATTAAATGTCATGAGAATGAATAATTAAATTTTTTAATAGCATAGTTGGGATTAAAAAAAAACTTTGTGAAACTAAGATCTGCCAACTTATTTGTTTTGCACCCATCCAAATAAATCATGTTGAAAACAATGGATCACAACCCTTCCTTTATGGGATTCATATACCTCCACACAACACTTATGTAGATAGCATATCACTATCACACTTGCTATGCTTTGTCTTATACAATGTTGTATTGAATCTTGAGTTTGTGGGATACTAATCAAGGTGGTCTCATCAATGGGAAAACAAACTAGTGTCAAGTCATACTTACTAAACCACATGTTTGAATTTCTTCTTGATGTAGTAGGGGCATATAATAATTGGTGGTATATGTAACATGGATCACAGTAACTAGTGGTGAAGGGATTGTCAAAGTGTGTGCAAGTGGAGGAAATATAAGAATCCAAGGCATAGAGGTGAATCTCTCCCAACTCCTCATTTATATTAGTGATGCTTAGATTCTTTATAAAGAAATTAGTAAGTGCAATATCATGTCATAATACTGAGAGTCGGTATCCAACACCAAATTGTAAACCATTTGATGTGGATTTCAAGAGTAAACTTATATTGGTTACAGTGGAAGAATTGGGAGAAAAATATCAATTCTTGTAGAGGTTATTCCCCTATTCCTTATGATCACACCAAGCAATACATTCATAATGGGATTCAAAATTCCTGGTAGTACTAAGAAACCTATGATAGGAAAATATTTACAACAGTTGTTGTTCGACGCACCTCTTCCACCTCTATGATTCATATGTGTAAGAACAAAAGAGACACTTTTAAGGATAGAGGAAACTGTTATTTACAAGGATTTTCTACTATTTCTTAACTTACTAAAAACACACCTTTCCTCCTCATTAGAATGCTTCAATACTGATTCTTGTTTTACTCCATTCTTATATGTCCATATAACACTAATACATTAACAATAATGTTACTCCAATGCCATGTTTCCATTGTTTTCACAGTATCTAGATATCAAGCTATCCTTCTCAATGGGTAAAATAGCATGATCATACTTCTAGGAAAGTATTTGAAACAACAACCTTTCAATGTCTTTCAACCAAGCATAATTGGCAATCAATTCCTTTAAATACTCTCATTTTATATTACCAATTCTTGAGCTGGAGAACTACCCTTTAATCCTCTTCGATGCTTTGAATCTCATATAGAAAAGGCAAGAAATCAACTGTAGGAGATTAATATCCATACAATGCAGTATTCTCCATCACCTTCGAAGCATAGGTCCAAGCCAATGTTATGGTTGGAAGTGATGAAGAGAGAAAAACACTAGTTTAAAAAACCGTCAAAATAGACAAATTTTTGTCCATGAAACCACCAAGATTGGGTGTCCTTAGTGGTACTCATATGTCATGAATCTAATGGAACTAATGGTTTTCCCATCGAGGCCTCATTTTTCAAGTTATTGCGAGTTTAATCTTGCTTCTCAAGGCCATTTAGGGACACGAGGAAAATTTCAACTAGAGTTATAAAAAATAAATTGGGCAATGGAATTGATTTCCATTTCCTCATGTAAGTGTGTTTGGGAAGGGGAGAGATGACTGTGGTTCCCATGCACTCACTTGACACATTTTTCAAAATATTTCCCTATTGTGCAAAAATTACACTACACGTCACCGAGCAAAACCCTAGTTTAGAAAACTGTCAAAATATATAGCATTCAGTCCATCAAGCCACTAGAAAGGGGTGTTACTAGTGGTACTCGCATGTCACAAAACCAACAGAATTGACTGTTTGTCCATTGGAGCGTCGGTCTTTTAGTTATGGTAAGTTCATTCTCACTTCCCAAATTAATTCGAGGACACCATGCAAATTTCAACCGAGAGCATTCAAAGTAACATGATAAACGGAATTGATTTCCGTTGCCTCTTGGAGGTGTGTTTTTGAAATTGAGAGATTCCTAATATGCCCATCCACTCATTGGGCACAATTTTCAACATCATATCCTATCTTGCAGAAATTGCACTACATGTCAATGAGCAAAACCCTACTATAGAAAATTGTCAAAATAAACAATGTTCGATCCATGAAGACACTGCACAAGGGTGTCCCAAGTGGTAATTGTGTGTCATGAATCCAATGGAATTGATGATTTATCAATCAAATCTTTGGTTTTCGAGTTATGGTGCATTTTATCTCGCTTCAAAGGCCATTCAAGGACACCAGGAAAATTTCAGTCGGGGCATAAAAACCAAACCAGGCAATGGAATTGAGTTTTGTTACCTCTAGCATGTGTGTTTGGGAAAGGGAAACATGACTATGATTCACATGCACTCACTCAATGCATTTTTAAAATCTTGGCCTATTGTGCAGAAATTATACCGCATGTCATAGAGAAACACCCTAGTTTAGAAAACTTTCAAAATATACAATGTTCGGTCCATGAAGCCACCAAACAGGGGTGTCTCTAGTGGTAATCAGATGTCACAAATCCAAAAAAACTGATTTTTTATCCATCAGAGCCTCAATTTTCAATTTATAGTGAGTTTCATCTTGCTTACCAATGCAATTCAGGGAAACCAATCAAATTTCATCCAGAAGCATAAAAACCAAACCGAGCAACTAAATTGAGTTTTGTTGCCTCCTGCAAGTGTGTTTGGGTAAGGGTGAGATGATTGCAATTCCCACATACTCGTTGGGAACATTTTTTAAAATATTAGTCTATCATACATAAATTGCATTACACGTCACTTCGCAAGCCCATAGTTTAGAAAACCAACTAAATAGACAACTTTCGATCCATGAAGTCATCAGACAAGGGTGTCCTTAGTGGTACTCGGATATTATGAATCCAACGAAACTAAAATTTTTTCCATTGGAACTATGTTTTTTGAGTTATAGCAAGTTTCTTCTCGTTTATCAAGGTCATTAAGGGACACCAGACAAATTTCAATCGAGGGCATAAAAATTAAACCAAACAATGGAATTGAGTTTTGTTGCGTGTTGCAAGTGTTTTTTCGCAAGGGAGAGATAACTGTGATTCCCATGCACTCACTTGGCACTCTTTTCAAGACCATATCCTATCATGCATAAATTACATACACGTTAGTTAGAAAAATCATAAAAACCTGTCAAAATAGACAACTTTCGATCTATGAAAGCACCGGGCAGGGGTGTACCTAGCAGTATTCGGATGTCACAAATCCAACTTAACTAACATTTATTCCATTTGAGATTTGGTTTTTTATTTATGGTGAGTTTTAACTTGCTTCCGTTGGCCATTCACGGTTACCAGGTGAATTCCAAGCAACGAAATTGAGTTTTGTTACCTCTTGCAAGTACTTGGATAACACGAATCCAACAAAGCTTTGTGATTGTTATACCAATGATATGATTATTATGTTAAAACATATATCTTTGATAATATTCGTTTAGTCATGTTTATGAGGGGATATTATCAAGCATGTTATATTAAATTTACTCTTAGATTGTAATGTAAACAATTCATGAACTTGATTGAGAGATAAAAACCATGGTTAATATGCTATTGAAGATATAGATTGAATAACATGTTATGTATATGGATTTAATGATATAACAACTTTAGGCAAATAATGGTTTGAAGTGAATAATATGTGTGATATCATATTTTTATTCACTTTATATATAATCACTGAGATGTCTATTTTTTCCTTGCCTCTATGTCTTCTTCTATTGTGATATCAAAATGTATGGTGTACATGTGTGTGTATGCATGGTTGTGGATACACTTGATATGTGCGGTTACTATCTATTGATAAGATGATGTTTACGGTTCGAAAACTCATGAAAATGCATAAATTATCACACTAATATTTGCAATATAGCATAGAATATGCATTATGTAATGAAATTAATACTAATGCTTTAAATTGATTATTTCTTGGTAATTGCATGAAAATGGTAAAGATGACTACTAAGATGATGATCGTGATTATGTTGTTATCGATGTACCAAATAAAGATATTGTTGATAATGATGCAAATGGAATAGATAAAAATGATGGTGGATATGATATTGAGATAGATGAGGATGATGAGGATGATGAGGATGAGGATAAGGATGAGGATGATGGTAGTCGTTAATTCTACTACTAAGATTGTGGATGTTTTTTTCTTTATCCATGGTACTAGACACATATTTTTATTTTTGTGATGATCCAAGTTCATCTTACATTTTGGTTCATTTTGATTTGTATGGTGGATTCATGTTGACGTATAAACTTTGATTATTGTTGATCTTTTTTACTTTTATAGATATGGATATAAAAAAAAAAGATTTCTTGCGATATTGGTATTTTCACTATCTATAATAGGTTATTGATGGGATGATGTTTTATAATTTCACTTATTTATATGAAAGATAATGTTGATGTTATCGGTATCCTTATTATATTTTAAATTTATATATATAGAAAGTAGTTTATGATCTTTTCATGGAAAATTAATATATATATATATATATAATGACATTACTACTTTGGATAAATGTTGTATGTTTCTATTAATTTTTTTCATAAATGCTATGTAATTAATTTCGATAATGGTATTGATAATTAATTTGATTTTTTCATTATGTTATTTCAAAACTATGAAGTAAATGATATATGAGACCTATTGAAATTAATGACTAATTATAATATTTTGATGTAATAAATATATTAGCACACAATTGGATATGGTTGTAGGTGTTAAATAGCAAGTCTAATGTGGTGATAATAAGGAAGAAAAAACATGAGCTAAAACGGAAGCCCAATATGTCCCAGATCTAGAAGCAACATTGGATGTAAAAATTGGCACTAAGTTGGAAGTCAATTTTGATGCTATTTTTGATGCCAAAGTAGAAGCTAAACTAGTGGCCAACAAAGAAGCAAAATTGGATGAGAGATGAGGTGCTCATGAGGAAGCAAAATAAGAAGAACGCCAGGGAGCTAAACATGAAGCAAAATGTGGCACTAGTGTGGGAGAAAAAAGGGATGATAAATTGGGCACTAAAGTAGTAGCAAAACATGGTGCTAATGTGGGCATAAATAGAGATGCCAAACTAGGCATTAAAAAGGATGCAACATTTGGCAGTAATGATGACTCCAAACATGGATGAAATGGTAGAAACATAAGACATTACTTTGGGTGCAAAACATGGTGCTACAAGAAAAATATGGTGCAACAATAGAAGAAATATTTTGCACCATTTTGGTAGCAAAACACAATGTGAAAAAGGAAGCAAAAATTGCTGCAAATTTGGAAGCGAAAATTGGCGCATGCTTGGAAGTAAAACGTGGTACAAATCGGATGCTAAAGTGGTAGAACATATGGATGAAATATTGGATTCTAATTTGGATGCAAATATGGCATCAACATAGATGCTAACATTGATCTATTAAGGATGCAAATATGGCGCTAACAGGGATGACATTTAGGAAGCAAAAGCATGCACTCTCTAGCAAGAAAAATAGGACGTTATTTAGGAATCAAACCTCGACGTTGTTTAGGAAGAAAAGTTGGGCGTTATTTTGGAAGAAAAAAAATGGAATCTATTTTGGACGTCATAAAGGATGCTATATAGGAAGCAAAAAAAGACGTTTTTTGAGACGCTTTAAGTTTTTTCCATGATGCATCACATTTGGTGTCTAGTTTGAACACTCAATGTAAAACAAAATTACACTAAAAAGGGACACTAAATGAGATGCTAATTCCAGGATTTGTTGTAGTGACAAGAGGCCATTTATTCAGAAAATTATGAAATTCTCTTTCAAATACAAAGCTCAAGAGATTAGATTTCTTCACCAATTTCATACACTCTCATTCAATTACAAAACATTTGGCTTGTATATAGTGAATGTGAGAAACATTTTATTCCAATTACAAAAAAATACTTATATTAGAATTTCTTAATTTCACTTATATGATTATAGTTCAAGACGCCATTTCTTCACCAATTTTACAACTTATATTCCAAATACATAGTTCAAAGGACTAGATTTATTCACCAACTGCATACACTCTCATTCAACCACATTGACTTTTCTTCACCAATTTACTTATATGAGAATTTAACAATTTCACTTGTATGAGAATAATTTAAGACGCCATATCTTCACCAATTTAACAATTTTGCATTCACATGAACAATATTTGTACTCTAAAACACATAAGAAGATATCAAATTGTTTCCCACTCACTGATTCTCCTTTGCAATAAAAACACAATGAAGATCAAGCTTGTTTTTCTTAGTCATGCTCATCACTGTTTACAAAATATTGTGGTAATATGATTTCTATAGTATAGCAAGAAAGAGGCTAGAAAATATGGAAATAAATAACCCCAAAAAAGTGTGCACATGGTAATTTTCATAAGCATGCACATGGTCAAGGAAAAAACCCATGATTTTGATCCTAACGATTATGCCATTGAATGCTTCACCTTCCATCATGTCCATTAAGGGAATGTAGTAATGGAAAAAAACAATGCTCAAGAGAAAATGCATGCTTTCATTACCTATTTAATTTCTTTACACTTGAGAGATAATGTGTGGTGCTTCAATGTAATAGTAATAGTCTGTTAATGTAATACTAAAGGAATGCTAATAAAACCCTCATCCCCACTTAAAATCGAAGGATTCCCTTAGGAGTTCATGTGCGGAGTGGTTGGAGGAATTGTTGATGCCCCATATGCTTAGAAGCTTTATTTAGGGCCTAAAGATTGGAACTTTTCCCTTGACCATGTCCATGGAATATAGACACATACTTAGCCATATAATAGTCCTAATGGGACTAATATCCCTATTCAAAATCCAAATATACCATGGAAAGGTTAAGAATTCTTGTTTAAAGGGTTGTTCTGGGATCTAGATGCCTAGATGATTCTTTGAGGGTCCAATGCCTCATTTTCCTCTATAGATCATTTGTAAGGCCTTCAGACCCATATCTAGTGCTATAAAATTCATAATGATTCCCATATCCTCACTTGAATTCCAAAGATCCCCTTAACAAATAATCTATGGTGTTTTTATGTGTCATTCATGGAGATTGAGCCCTAGATTCTAGTTAATAAGCCTCATTCCTAAGCTCCCTCAATCAACTATGGTTAATTTCTCGACACCCAAAACTATTTCTCAAAAACTATTAATGTTGACCATATCCTCACTTAGAGACTAGGATACTATTACGAGATCATGTGTGGTGGTTCAAGGTGGTTTTCTTGGGTCTAGATGTATAGAACCTTACTTTATTGCCTAATGCATGAATTTCATTCCCTACACTTGTACAAAACCCGACAACCCATGCTTAGCTATAAAACCCATATAATGAATCCTATATCCTTTTTTAAATATGGCATATATCCCAAAAATGGGTCATATGTAGTGGTTCAAGTCATTGTTCATGGACATCAAGTTTTAGTTGTTGACTTTAGTATTAAGGTCCAAGTTTCCTCCCCTAACCATTATCAAACTACATGTACCCATAATAATTTCGAAGTAGGATGTCTGGAAGATTGATTTTAAACCATGTTTAGGGCCCCACAATCCATCCTTAGTGCTCAAAAACTTTTAATGGTTCTTATATCATCACTCAAAGGATAAATATCCCATGAAGAGGACACATGTATTCTGTCAAGGCCATGGTCATGGCTCTTGAGATTTAGAAGCTTCCTTTTAGACCTAATGCCCAAGTTTTACGAGTTGGAATTAGCCTAGACCTCATTACCAATACATAGTTCACAAAAAACTGCAGTGGTTCCAATATGCCAACTCAAAGGTGAAGGATCACCTTGGGAGCTCATGTAATATGATGGATAGGAATTATTATTGGCCTTTGATGTATACAATACTTCTTTAGGGACTAATACCCATGTTTCCTCCCTTAACCATGTTGAGGGTTCCATGAACCATACCTTGTGCTCGAAAATTTATAATGATATCTATATCCCCACTTGCTGGGGAAATATATCCTTAAGAGGTCGTGTATTTTATGTCAAGGATTAATTATTGGGATTGGATTCCTATAATATTCATTCAGGTCCTAAGGACCTATACATTGCTCAAAACATAATAATATTGTAAATATCCTCATTCAAAGTACTTAAGGATATACTTGAGAGGTCATGTGTGGTGAATTGGGTCATCATTATTGAACTTGATTTCTTATAATATTCCTCTAGTGGATAAGGCTTATGTTTCCTCCATAAAAAATATCTCATGTCTAAGGGCTAGAGGTTCATATCCCATATCCAAATCCTCCTAATGACACTAATATCTATACTCAAGGGAAAGGATAACCTTGATGGGTCCTATGTGGTGGTTTCAGGTGTTCTTCATGACCATGGATGCTTATAATGTTTCATTAGGGAATTTCCTTCACATAATTATGGCATTTAACCATAATTATTATAAGAAAGGACATCACTGACCATGTTAAAGTTCGTAGTGCTCACAATCTCCTAATGGCTCCTATAACTCTAGTTGGAAGACAAGGATAATTTTTGGAGATTCTATGTTATATATTAAGTCATCATTAATAGCCCTAGATTTCCTAAACCTTCCTTTATGGTCGAACTCTTATTACTTCTCCCGAAATAATGTCAAATACCCTAAGACCCATACCTATTGCTTAGTAATTTCATAATTCCATTGATATCCATACTCATAAGCTAAGCAAAACCTTGGGAGGTCATGTGTGGTGGCTTAAGGATTTCTCTTGGAACTCGATGCCCTAACTCGTCCTTTGGGGACTATGGCCTAATATTCATCTCTAAACCATGTTAAGAACCCCAATGTTTATATCTATTATTCAAATCCACGGTAATTTCAATAATATTCCCACTCAAAGGTGAATAATATCCCAAGTAGGTCATGACTAGGGGTTTGATGCATTGTTTTGGGTCCTAGGTGACTAGAATCATCCATTAGGTCCTAAATCTTGTGTTTTGTTCCCTTCCCATGTCAAGGAAATAAATACTCTTTTTTATTATTAAAAACTAAATAATGGAAATCGTATATCCACTCATGGGACAAGGATACCCTTAATAGGTTCTTTGTGGTAGTTCAAGACATCTTTTGATTTCTTACTTTCAGTCGACCCAGGTTTAGATCCTTAGTTGTCAACAAAACCCAAGATATCATCTCGAAATATAAGGAATCCATTGGCAACACCTACAACACAGATGAAGTCTCGCCCGGATATCTTATGGGAAATTCCATAACTATGTTTATGATGTTATGTGAGTATTTTCACTCTTGCAATACTTTATCCAGTCACTCAGCCGAAATCGGGAATTTATACTTATTGTTCTTGTTTATTCATTCAAAATAACAATCTATTTATCCTTCAACACATATCATGATATTTAATCATAAAATTCTTATCAAATATTCAATCCATTAAAGGTGTGATAAATAGATTTATAGGTTTATTTATAAACAGATGTTGTGGGGCATATTCAGATCCACTTCATTCACAACATGCATACACTCAACATAAACATATATATCAAAGATACATAGAGAGAAGATGTAACATGGAAACCCATTCAGAAAAAAACCATAAAGGTTCTCTTCATCTGGCATGAGAAATAGATTAGCACCTTTGGTTTGCACACCCAACTTGTAGAATATTCTTTAGATATCCTTTACAATTCGGACATATTTATCTCCTCTCATGCTTTCTGGTATTGGTCTATGTATTTCTTCTCTTCTTCTCTCAACTTTCTCTTTCTAACCTTGACCTTCCTGCACATAGCATGGGTTCGCGCTTTTAGAATATTTTACAAATATTGAACCAATAGTCAAGTGACTCACAACTCTCAATTAGCAGGCTATTTTTCTAAATTTATATACATTTAGTTACATCCCAAAATAAGCACTATCAGCCCAAAAATACAATCAATATTTATTACTAAAAGCGGGATTTTAGTCTAACAAAGTCTTTCGAAAAATAATTGAACTCTTCCTTTTGACTTATTTACTCCTCTTCTATCGTGATTCCTTTTGTCGTGGTTTCTCCTGTCGCATCACCTTCGGTCGTAGCTCCTTTATGTCTTTCGACCATAATCTTTATCTTCCCGAGCATAATTTTGGTCGAATTATCCCTAACTTTTCCTAGGGTCAACAGACCCCCAACACTAACCTGTGGCTCGTCCCAAGCCGCATCAGTATTAAATTTTAGTAATTGCGACCTTACTTTGAAAATATTGAAATATTTTCACTACTTTCTTAGTCTCTTGTCGCACTTTTGCTTTTCTATTCTTCAAGTTTTTCACAAGTTTGGAACTGATGTGTTTCAAAGTTGTAAGTCCTGTCGATCCAAAAATTTGTTGCACATTTTCATGTACAAGTTGAATGATACATGTAAATTTCTCTTCCTCTACTTGCAACTCTAAGACTCAGTCAGTTCCCTTTTGTTGTTGTGTTCGTAGCTTTTCAACCTATTGTTGTAGCTTCTTCAAGTCTGCAGTCTTTTCCACTTTCACTACTATTGGAATCTTCCTTACCTCATTCTTCAGATGGTCAACTTCTTCCTTGGTAGTGTGTAGCTGCTCTTTCACATTTTATAGTTCTTCATCATCGATCAAATATTCACATGACTAAGAAACGTGCTCCACCTCTTGGCACAAAGTTCCTCTGCTTCTTCTATCCTTGTTGTAGCCTTAGTTGTTTCCTTTCTTCTTTCTTCTAGTACCTCTATGGGTGTACTAGGTTTCAATTGTAATTCTAACTCTGCAACCCTCTTACATAGGTTCTCTACAATTTCTCAAAGTCGAAATACTTCGGCTTTTGCAAACATCTCATGTGTGATGCCTTCATCAGTAAAATTGTTGCAAGTGAGTGTAACAGTCGTGTCGAGCCAATCCATGTCCTCCTCCTATGTCTTGGATTTTTTCTCTATTTACTGGACTATTTTCTTCATCTTATTGACAAATTTTTTAGAAGAATTTACTTGACTAACCAATGCATGTTCTCTATTCTTCATTTATGTGACTACAACATTCTTAATGGCATGTACTACATACATTGACAGCACAAAAAAATCCATGGTGACATGGCTCAAATATTTGATGGTGTTATTCATCTCTGGCATTCCTAAGTTGACCTAGTACTAGAACCCTTATTAGTGGAGTTAGCGTCGATGTATCGCTATGTCTCTCTTCAGATGAGTCGACTATGTCCTATGACTCAGAAAATTGTGGTGTGTCGTTGACCGCCACTCTAACTTCTTTTACTGATTTACAAAGTATCTACAATAAACATTCAACACTAATTATTAATTTTGTCTGATGCTGATTTATATTTTTGTAGCTTGTATCTGCGATTTCTGCCATTTCATATGTCAGAAGTGTATAATCATCATTGGTAAGGCTGACATCTCTAGTTTATTTTTTGGCCTTCATCTTCGTGTGACCTTGTGCAGACTTCTCAAACTGCTTCCTCTTATCCCCCACTGTTGGGTCTTTTGGGGTCATATTGTAATCATTTTGAGTATTAATGGGAAAGGTATGTGGATTCTCTTCTAGTAGTGGGTCTTCTCCCTTTCCTCCATATTTATTTTTCAATGGATTGTCCTACTGCGGCTCTTCTTCTGTAGATAGATGATCATCTACGACTTCTTGTATTTTTATTTTTATTTTCTCTTTTCTCTTTTTTTTCATCAATCAACTAAGTCATGTTTGTCCTGGTTGTCCTGGTAAGGCTTTAGCTGACTTCCATTCACCAATCCTTTGAAGGGTTTTTATCTCATTTTTGCAATTACACTGTGCTTCCTTTAGTGATCGTATTGACATTGTATGGCCCAAGCCAATGTGTTCTAAGTTTTCTAATATGTTTTAGAGACTTACTGTCATATAGGAGACCAAGATATCCAATGTGAAATTGCTTATTTTTAATGTGTTGGTCGTGCCATGAATTTGTCACTCTTTCTCGACATTCTGATGATAGCCTGGGACAAAGCGTTCTTCCTCCAATTGCGTAAATTATAACAATATTTATTTGACAACACCAACATCAGTCATTGTAGTAATCACAATGATCCTTAGACTAGGTACAATGTATTCCATCGGCATGACAACGTCTTGTCCATAAACTGGCCGAAATGGAGTTTGGTGAGTCGACTTCGTACAAGTCGTGTGATATTCCCAAAGTATTGCGGATAACTTCTGGTCCCAATCATCTCTTTGAACATTGTAGATATATGTCAATGCGTTCTCTAGGATCTTGTTGAATGCTTCGACAATGCCATTCACTTGTGGGTGATATGGTGTCATCTTCTTATGCTAGATCTGGAACTATTCAGTTAATTCATTGATCAATTGATTAACAAAGTGTGTTCCTTGATCACTTATCAAAATATTTGGGCATCCAAATCTAGTTACAACATTGTCGAACAATAATTTTGCAACATTTGCAACAGTAAAATCCTTTATTGGCACTGCTTAAGCCCATCTAATTAAGTAATATGTTGTAGTAATAATGTATTGTGCAGCTGCTATTTTTCCTGGTGGGTTGATAGGAGCCACACAATCAACATCTCCTTTTTCAAATGCCTGTAAATTTAACTGAGGTACTAGTGGCATTTCATCTCGTCGTGGCGGCTTTCTGGTTCTATGACAGGTATCACAGTCCTACTTGTAATATCTTTCGTATTGTATCTTTTCCAACATAATGGATTTCTGTGACACCAACATGTGATTCATTCAATATCATTTTTCCAGGTCCCATTTTATATAGTTGTCCAGCTATCAACTGGAAATCTACAAGTCACATCACTAATTGTTTCTTCTTCACAATACTGAATCCTTCTAGTGCATATCCAGTACTTAAGAAATGTATAATATCTCTGTAATGATCATCAAACATGGGTGCATCCATAGAGGTGGGTTACAATTTTTGGCAAGGTAATTTCAGAAAAAAAGAAAAAAGAGCACCCTCGATCGAGGTATCGGTAGCTAGATCGAGGGTTTATAACTAGCTCGATTGAGGGTTAAATAAAACCTCGATCAAGCATCTGACCTCGATCAAGCTCCAAACATCGATCAAGCTCCAAACATCGATCAAGGTTCTTGATAATAATAAAAAATTATAAAAAGGTGGTAGGAAGCCCCAACCATTTTTCATTTTTTCTACACAGTAGCACCTCAATCAAGCAAATAGAGAGAGACCTCGACTGAGCTGCAGCGACCTAGACCAAGCTACTACACACGCAACGGCCAACCCTACCTTTCACCACGATGTCGGAGCAGAGAGGTAACTAACACCCAAACCTTGTTTTTTGAAATTTAAATGAAATTTTACTTCTTTTTCTTTTAGTTTTAAAATGTTTGGTTGAAATTGAAAAAAATCGTTCTTATAGATGTTTTTAGGTTTTTTTTGTCTAATATGTTTGAAATGTGTGCCGACAAGCAGAAATGCTACTGACTTTTTATAAAATCATAATTGAAATTTGTTATTTATTTTAATTTTTTTTTTTTTTACATATATTTTGTCAACCGGTAGCGTTTATGATGTCAGTTTAATTTTTCAAATGTGTGCCCGGCAAGCAGAAATGCTGCCCAAATTTTTTCAATCCTCCGAGAATACACGGAGGATTGAAAAAATTCAAATTTGTTAAATTTAAAATTTAAATTTATAGTTTGTATAAATATTTCTATCAACTGAAAGTCGTTTATACTGTCGGTTTAATTTTGAAATGTGTGTCAAGGAAGCAGAAATGCTGCCCAATTTTTTCAATCCTTTGAGAATACACGGATGATTGAAAAAAATCCAAACCCTAGACGCGAGACAATCATGAACCTTAAACCAAGGTAGGCATTTATCTAAACAACCCATATATTTTACTTTAAATATTTTTATATATATTCAAATTTAAATATTTAAAACTTATATATATAAAAACTATCAACTATTTAATTATAATTAAATTATTATATTGATTTATATTTATATTTTTTATAGATACTTTTCATAATAAAATATGATCTATATGTTTTGACTTAGTTGACATATTTTGATTTTAGTTTATTGAAAAGTGTACTTTTATTTTTGTTCTTTTTAAAGCTCAAACTTATTATGAAAATGTGGATATTTTTTTTAAGGAAAAAATTATTAATAAATAAGTGTGTAAATTTGAAAAAAAAAATCAAATTAAAAAATTAATAGAAATTCATGTTTTAAATTTTTTTAAAGAATATCAAATTAAAAATTTAATAGAAATCCATGATTTAAGATAAAATTATATTTTTGATATTTTTTAGAAAAAATATATAGATTTATATTCAACAGTTTGAAAGCTATAAATTATAAATTTAGAATATTTTAAAAGAATAGTAAAATATATAAATTTATACATTAAATTATCAAAAACTAGAATTGTAATTTATTTTTTTTTAAATGGATGAAAGAATTAATTAAATACATAAGTTGTGACTTTAAATCATAAAAAAATTTGAAATTGTATTTATTTAAAAAGTTGAAATGAAATAATTAACCTACGATATTAATTAGAGTATAAGTTTTCATTTGTAAAGATAAAGTTAATGATAGAATTATAATTTTAGAAATTAACTTAAAAATATAATTATATTTTTAAAATGTATATAAATTAATTTACATAATTATATTTTTTAAAATTAGTTTAAAAATATATTTTTTTAAATGTTTATGAAAGAGTTAATGAAATATATAAATTTAAATTTTAAATTTTAGAAAATTAAATCAATATTTTAAAGATTTTAAAACAAAAAATGAAAGTATTAATAAAATATATAAGTTTTGATTTGAACTTATAGAGAAGTGGAACTATATCTTTTTGTTTTAAGGAAACTCAAATCTAAGTATTTTTGCTTTTCTTGTCTTTTAATTGAAAAAAATTAAAAAAAATAAAAATAAACATGAAACTTGTTATTCAAGTGTGAATCAAAGTTACTTAGGACAATATCATAGAATTTATAGCCTCTTGTAACAAACATACATTCCACCAACAACAATCCAAAAGCAACCAACATTGCCTATGTAGGCCAAAACAAGACTAAAGCACATGGCATGACTGACTTGTACCTAGTGGAAAAAAATCGAGTTTGGTAGACATGTTGAACATATTATTGTATCTTTTCAGAATATCCTTAATGAAATGGTTGAATTGTACCTAGTGGAAAAAAATGATATCGACATAAATTATGTGTATAGGTAAAGTTTAAAAAAAATTGAAATGAAAAGTTAGAGAGTGTTACTGGAATGGGATGAAAAGTTAGAGATTTGAACTAAGAAAAAACCATGAGTCCCAATAACACTTTTGCATTCACACACATGACATGAATGATCAAGCTCAACTATCTGTGAAAAAAACATTTGCATGTGTCATTTCCTTATTGATTGTGCTCACACTCATGATCCTTCTCCAATTATTAATGTGCACCATGTGATGATATATTAATCATCTCAAATCTACATCTTTACTATTGACATATTTATAATTTATCTTATATTGTATGCTGACTACATTTATTATTCGTTATTTCATGCAGATGCATCTCTACATCGCGGTTCTTCCATTCACAGAAGGCAGAGCACTGGCATATTTGCGACCATTCCTCGCCCAGGAGGTCGACAAAGGACTTGTAAGTATAAAATTGTGCATGATGTACTCTTTGTTGTTAGTTAAACATAAATTTAAATTGTTTCACACATGTATATTTAATCATCAACTTGTATTTCTCTATTTTCACGCATTCGCTTAGGCGTTCTACGCCAACACACGCTCCTGCTAGGGAGACAAGCGACAGCCACTCTATGCATGTGAGCGGGGAGGAGGATACTGCTGGTGTCCATGGGGAGGGTCCCCATGAGACAGGTACATTAAATGCATATATATTTTTCTTTCAGTTATTGGTACCTTTAATTTATATTGATTTCAAATTCACCTACAGTTGATGTATGTATTTTTATTGACATTTATGTTTTCATCTAATTTTCAGGTGTTGCACAACAGGGCCTCGACCCTCCTTAGGAAGCACCATGGGAGGATGAGATCACATGTATCACGCTGCGAGACATTACCAGTCAGCATGATTGTTTACAGATTAAAATCCGCTCTATTTCAGACCACTCTCCCACATCACATTCGATGTGGATGATGTTAGAGGCAGTAGACAACCTATTGAAGGTCTACATGTCCATCGGCCCATTGAGTTCTATTTGGGCCACTGCATGTTATAGAATAAGGGCCGCAGTGAGACATGTAACAATTGGCCATGATGTGAATGGAACGTTATTTGATATCCCTCCTGACCATGGCGTTGGTCAACCGCTTAGACTCAAGGAGTTTAAGCTAGAGATTGCAGCACGTTATGTATATGATAAGTTTATTGGAGCGTGGGGCATGTTTCCCCACCATGACCAAGTCCCACTATACTTTGAAAAACATATATATGCATAGTTTGTCCTGGGCATGCACCGAAATTACACCAGCACACCCTCGAGCTTCTATGGTGTTGGTGGGGGACGCAGTCATGCGCGTCATGGGGCTAGGAGAGACCCTGCAGCTCATCCAAATCCAGATCATTTGGTAGGTTTCCCAAGTAATACCATGCTTAGGACAGATGATGTAGCTGAGTCATCTCAACTAGCGATTGAGGAGCAGAGTGCATTAGCAAAGGCGACACAAATGACAATGTACGGTACCATGATGGTTGTGCAGGCAGAGAGACATAGAGCACCCACTGCACCTATAGAGCCTGAGTTACAGTGGGTGGTCGATGATGTTATCAACATTCTTGATCACGACACACTGTTGCAGTATTCTATCATGGCCCGGAATGCATATTTTGGACTGCATCATAGATGCAGGTCTCAACTGATGAGATAGGTATATCTTTATTGTCATCATTTGATTGTCGTCATTTGATGGTCATGATTGTAATGTATCCTCAAATGAATCATTTTTTTAACTAATACTTTGCTTTGTGTTAGACCTCCATGTAGGAGCCCAGTTTCATGGAGGTCCTTTTTGGCAGTGATGCATCTGTTCGAGGTCCCACTACAGTTTAGTCTACCCACGTCAACGAGTTATGTGTTAACTGTCATCCTAAATTTGAATTGATAAATGAGTCAATTGTTGAACATGTAATATTTTGGTTTGTTCTAACTTTTGCCATTTATCTTATTCATATTGTACAGGATAGAGGCAAGGGCATTGCATAGGATTCTGCATAGCCTCGCTCAAGTCCTACTCATGGCACGCCAATCGAAGAGGTACTAGTTATTTATGTTCGAATTGTTTGCATATTTATGTTCATATTATAATTTACATGTTCAAATTGTTCACCTCAAGTTCAAATTGTAATTCATTAATATAACTATTTTCATGTCATTGAAACAGACGTAGACATAGGCAACTGTAGATGAGGGTGTTGAAGCCTCCGTGATGTTTATGGATGAGTGGGTTACCGCTCATCAGTCGGGTCCTAATGAAGGCTCGTCTCAGGTAGATACCCATCCTCCCAAACCTAACACTCAACTCGAGCGAGGTGAGTTAGTAGATCTGTTTCATATATATATATATAT
>LPNX010568524.1:875154-894474 GCA_001517045.1 Pseudotsuga menziesii
AATAATTAATGTTTTACAATCTTACGAATTGCACAATTTTCCAATTTAATAAATTACAAGTTTACAAAGCTTACAATGTTTACAAGTTTACTTTTTTGCAAAATTATCAATCGAACGCAACTTACAATTTTTAACATAACTTACAATTAAAATGTTACAAAATTTACAGCTTTACAATGTAAGATCTACTAGGTGGAAATTGAGCTTCCATAACATGGTCTTAGGACATTGTCGGTATTCCTAGGTATATGTGTTCATGCACATAGAGTATATGTAAATGAACATACTCTCATATATAAGTTTACAAAAATTACATTTAAATACAAATGATATATATTTCAAAAGAAATTTTGATCTTCTACATTTCAAAAGTATGTCAACTGTGTCAATGTATCAAAAGTGGCATATAACTTTCATTCATCCTTCCAATGGGTTATAGGAATGCACGTCTCCATAATACGATCATGGTCAGCTATGGGCATCTTCCATCTCTTTGGTTCACCCCTCTTCGATTTCAATGAGATGTATCCTGGTTGCCACCACCAAATGACTATACTGACAAGATATATATTCAGGCATGGAATCTATGTAAATATATAGTCACCTTGTCTTCTCACTTTTTCAAAAAAGTGGCACATCACAACTAGGTCACCAACTTGGTACGTGAACTCTCTATCGACATAGGGCTGCACCAACCTGCTTTTGATTTGTGTACACCGCATCAAAAAGTATGCCACATGCTCGTCATTTCCCGGTGGTGCAATTACAAAAAATACATCACCTACATCAATATTTTCAAATGTTAAACAAATCTTAAATATATATATGCATGTGTACAAGACTATAGGTTTAAACATTCAATCAACTATCATGTACCTTTCTTAACCAAATCAAAAACTCGATCATGATCTAGTGAAACCATTCCCTCTTTAGTGTGCATCTATTTCCACGTCGAAATTGGATGTGGCCCCTTTGGATTAAGAGGGACATATTTACATTGTTTGACATATGCATCTTTCACACAATGATCAACCCCTAGTCCATTGGAATCAATGTAAAACTCACAGAAACATGCATACTTCCTCATTTCAATGGAAAATATGTCACCCATGTCTTTACTACGAACTGAATGTAGTTCTCATGTACCAGGTATGGTCTCGCAATACCATGGCATGGATCTATTCACATCGCCAAGGGAAACATCCCAAAAAACCTGCATGATCGAATAAAAAAATCATATATATATAATACAAACACATTTATTAAAATCTAATTAAGTTGTTGTTCCTACCTGTGCACCGACATTGCTTGTTCATGACCTTGGTGACCCAAGTTTTGTGTGCACCAATCAACTAATTCTACTGAGCACTTGAGTCTAGATGCACTATGACTCATTTGGTACCTCTGAAGTTCTTTTTTTACGCATGCACCTGCACCATCATGTTCACCATTTATGTTCCCTATTTCAAAAAAGCTCCAGGTGTGTCAAATGCCTATCTCTTTGTGAAGACAACTCAACCAATAAAAGGAGTGTGCTGATTTGAAACACCCCACACACCCATCTGAATAAATCCAATGTTCTGTAAATGACACCCCATTATTTTTGAATGAATCATAAATCAACCCAAAGCAGTGTTGAACAAACAACATGCCATGCTCGATCATCACTGACATAAAAATGGTATTCCTTGAGCACATTGTGTGACTGAGGAGTGGTATCCTGAGCATGTCTATACAATACATGTACGAAGATGGACACCTGGTTGGAGTGATAATACTCCCTTTGTATCTCTCTTTGAGGATAAAATGTGTAATTCTCAGCAAAGTCTACCACCGATAGGATTGTGCCTAGATCAAAAAACTCACAAGAATGCTTAAATTCTAAAGCTTTCCACCTAGACCTATGGGAGTGTTTAATGTATTTTTAAATATGACTTTGAAATTTGTCCATGAAGTTCGAAATAGGAATATCATCCTTGATCAAGTCGATCCTCTTAGATGGAACATGTGAAGAAACTGATGGATTCATGGAGACATACTCATATCTCTTCCACTTAACTGTGATATCTGACAATCCAGGGTGTGTTGGATCGATAGGAAACTTCCTATGGAACAATGCCAAATCACCATGTTCATGGAATCTTCTCCCACCTACACACCTTTCAATGAAAAACACATTTTCAGGTTTCCTATTGCATAGTATCATAGAAATAAAATCCTGCACTGTGTGAGGAGATGGTTCACCATTCCAATGTTTTTTGCAAAAATCCACAAATGTGTCATAGTATAAATGGATTTCAACGTGGTATCGACAACAACAAGTGTCCCGAATCGTATTCGGCCTAATATACCACAATTTCAACTTATTGAACATGGTAAATGAGAACTGGACACTGGGATTTGATTCTTTGAATTCCTCAAACAAAGTAACTCCTGTCATCTCCATAAAATGCTTGCAATGATCCTTATAAATGCCTCTTCCATAAGGTTGTCACAAGACATTTTTTGATCTAGTATAGCACGAGAATGGTTGTCCCAATACACTATCACCTTCTCTCTGATTCCCTCTTCCATCTTGTCTTTATATGCTTCTTTGCATATAAGAGCCCAACAAGCAGCTTCATCATTTCCATCTATCTTTACCCTGAATTTAGTGTATTTGTGCAGTTTTTTTCTTGAAACGTGGAGCAGCTTTGACATTGTTGTGACCATTCGATTTCTTGAGGTGCTTCATGCCACAATTGCAGTTGTAATTACCCTACGAGCAACACTAATATCAGTTTTTCTTGACTTTCCAAATGCAAATAATGCAGTTGTTACATTTTCTGTTACATTCTCATGTGCATTTTTATTTTTAACATCCTTAAAACCCAACAACTTTGTGGCACATTTCATTTTTTTATGTTTTATCAATCCATGTAGGATTTGAGATTGTGTAATCATTGATTGTTGTTCAAAGCTCAACTTTATTATGTTACTAACTTGATCTTTGATTTCTGATTAAGGGTCGGGTTCCTGAACTCTTCTTGAGTGGCATCATCCAACTATCTTACACAATTAGCAGCCATTCCAACGTCATTGAAGCTCCCAATTACTCTTGATAAATGAGAGGGTGCATGATCATGTGATGGCTGGCCAGGATCTAGCAATAAATAAATACAAACTCAAAAATAAATACAAGCTCAAAAATAAATACAAATAAATGAAATCTCAAGAATAACATTTTATTTTACTTATCATATTGTCATTGTTAGTTAAAAAAATTAGCAAATAAATTATACAAGCTTGAATAACATTTTATTTTAAGTTTATCATATTTCCATAGTTTATTAACAAATTAACAAATAATACAAACTTGAATAACATTTTATTTTAGTTATCATATTGTCATTATTTGTTAGGAATCCAAATCAGATTCAAAGGCCGTGTGTCCCTCTTAAGGTGAGGAGTGTTGTCGACAAGGGCTTCGACAGTGACGGTCCAAAGAACCAAACTGAGGGGATCGCCCCCTAAGGTGAGAGGAAGAATGTGGTGGAGCAATGATGGTTGTAGTAGTAACTGGAGATGAATATGGACCCCAGTTTAAATCGGTTTCCTAATGGTTCTAAGGTAGTCACTCGACCACCAAGACTGTTTCAGGCTTGAGTATTGGGGCAGTACCCCTCACTTCACAACGTAGGTAAAAATGCTAACCGCTTGGCCATAAATTAAATCTCTTTGGTTTTCCTCAAAGGTGGGAATCTAGTTAATCTGATAGCGATCGTTTCCCTTTTCGCTTGGAAGGTCCTCTCAATGGACAACTAATTCGGGGTTTCTGTGGTACTCCTCATAATGATTTTTAGGGCAAAGCCCATGTACTTCCCACAATTGTTGCGGACGAGACTTATGTACCAAACTGTATGTTATTAAGTAAAATAGGTTACTCTACCTTACTGTCCCATTGACATAAGCCTAGTGCTTATGCATGTTAATGTGATTATAATTGTAATTGTTGATTTTCTTTGACATCATCATTGTCATCAATGCTTAAAGCCATATGATTTCTAATCATTTGTACATGATTGTAATGTAATGTAATTGTAATTGTAATTGTAATGTGATTGTAATGTGATTGTAATTCTAATTGTAATGTAATTATCATCATTATCCTAATGTAATGTAAAGTTGTAATTTGAACACTATGAAAATGTTCATATATGAATATGAAATTAAAATCATATTAAAATCGATGAAAGGAGAGATAAGGCTATAGAAAAGATGAAGAAAATAAGTGCAATGTTAAGAGGAGAAGATGCAAGTCAACCTATGATGGTGCAATCAACTCCCATTGAGAACAATCTTTGTAATTTTCAACATAAAAATTATACATATTTGAGTCTATATTATCAAATTATAATTCATTTACATGTGAGGCTATATCATCAAATTATAAAATTTATTTGTATGTGAGGTTATGTGAGGCTAAGGGATATATATGCATATTCATTTAGAACTAGATATTATGCTAGAATATTATGCACTATATAATTATATATATTCATCAACCATTCTCTAATTTCATTGGACAACTAGAACTACTCATACTATAATAAACTTACAAGTTGTGTATATGTAATTTAGTGTAGTGGTTAAACATTGTTTTTCAATTCTTTCACAACACATACCATTATTTAACATGTACATAAGTGGTTTTAGAAGGTTGTATATATACATGCACATACAATGTATATAAGTTTATGAATTAATTACAAAATTACAATTACAAAATTATAATTAAAATCTAAACAATTTAACATGTATTTATATAAAAATTATGAACTAGAACACTATGAAATTGAATATATGAATATGCAATATGAAATTATATGAATATGTGAATATGCAATTATACAATTTACATACAATTATGAATACATATATATGAATTCATACATGCGCATACAATGTATATAAGTTTATGAATTAATTACAAAATTATATTTACATTCTAAATATTTTAACATGTATATATATATATATATATATGAACTAGAACACTATGAAATTGAATATATTATGCAATATGAAATTATATGAACTACATCACTAGGAAAAGGAAATTATATATGTGAATATGAAATTGCAAAACTTTTAAATTATACCAATATTGTTAGCAATGGAATTTGATTCTCCCATCGTAGGTTGATTTGCAACTTCTTCTCCTCTCAATATTGCTCTTTTTTTCCTCTTTCTTTCTCTATCTTTCTCTCTTATTTCTTCGGTCTTCCTTTGATTCCTAGAAGATATTTTACTTTGACGCTTCTTGCTTCGCATTGTGATCAAGATCAACAATCCAAATTCATACCTATAACAACATCTAAACAAAATACACAATGCTAAATTTTCATTAGAACACAAGCATTGTTTCAAATAGGAAAACTCAATTGTGAAGGATGTAACATGTTTATGTTTTATGTTTTATGTTTTATGTTTATATATAATTTCTTTAAGAATTTGGGTGGGAAATGAGGTTAGGAAGGTAGTTGGAATGACATTAATTCCATCAATGCCTAAGTTCATTCCTGGGCATTATTGTATGATTTTTGACAAAAATGGGACCTCGATTAAGGATGATAGCTTGATCGAGGGTTTCATAGTTACATCAATCGAGGGTTTAATAAAACCTGGTTGAGCTTCCGTTAAAACATTGATCGCGGGATTTAAATACCTTGATCGAGCTCCAGACCTCGATCAAGGGCCTGAAAAACAGAGAATTATCCCTCTTATAGGAAAATCAATGTTTCTCTGTGTCTTCTAAGGGTGTAAACCTTGCCATTCATGGAACACAACTGAGCGGAGTTCATACCGATAGATTCATCACTAAATCCTCTATCCATTGAGGTATCATGCATGCATTTTGGCATTCATATGGGTTCTTTTTAATTAGTTCTAAAACTTACACTTAGAAAACCTGACAACAACTTCAAAGCAGCTCAAAGAAAAATTCGCAGGGTAAAAATACACATCCAAAAATTTCTTAAAAATTCACATCCCACACATCGACGCATCCTCTTGAAAAGGGTATCTTTGGTTTTTCAATTTTTGAAAAGAGTGAGAAAAAACTAGGATGGACACACATGTGTATAAAATGATGTTGAAATCAAATGTGGTCACTTTCAAAAAATAATAAATAATTGTATATTGCGAAATAAATTAACAAAAAAATATGCATACCATAGTGCATTTTGTGTAGATCATGCTCATATATATTTTGTTTTTAAATTATTAATGTAAGATTAAATTATTGGGGTTGGACACGAGCCACTTATTAACTTCTTCAAATTTTTAAGGTCACACAGTTCATTAAATGCAAAATTTCACACATTAAATGACATCAAAATATTTCTAAAAAAATATCATTGGGAAGCTAACATAAAATTCTACAATTTGTTTTTTAACTACAAGTCGAAATTCACATGGAAATATGTGTTTCGAGGGCTTCTATCTAGCACATGAGTAAAAAATTAGGTTTTCATCGCCAAATTTGGCCAAAAAGTGTTACCCACCTTCATGGAATCATCCACATCTTTACTACAAATAAATGGGCATTAGGAAGACTATCGTCAAGATTCACAGTTTCTTCGCCACTTTCTAACCTCGACAGATGGTCGGGTCTTTAATTCATTTGATCAGGCTTAACAATGATTTCAATGTCGAATTCATGGAAAAGGAGAAGCCATCGATAGATATTCCTCCCAACACTATATTATTGACCAAATATTTCAACACAGAATGATCTGTGTACATTTTGAAATATCCACCAAACAAATAGTGTCGAAATTTTTGAAGCGCATACACCATAACTAATTCTTCTCTTTTAGTCGTGGTAAAAATTTACACTGTTGTTGACAATTTTATGCTAGTAAAGGCAAAGGATGATCAATAGAACCTTCACCAGGATATGAAAGTACAACATCGAGTGCAACATATGACACATCGAAATGTACATGAAACTCCTTCTTCCAATCTGGAAAAACTAAGATGGGTGTTGTAACCATCCTTATTCTTTAGGGTGTCCAGACTCTCTTGGCATTGTTCACTCCACTGAAACTTAACACCCTTATTCAACAAATTATCCATAGGATAATTCACCTATGCATAACCTCTAATAAAATTTTGATAATACCATGTATATCCTAGAGTTGTTCTTAGTTTCTTTACTGTCGTGGGTGTTGGTAGATCAAGGATGATCACAATTTTAGTAGGATCAACCAAGATTCCATCGCGACAAACCACATGACCCAACAAAATTACAAATGGGGCGCAAAAAATACAATTCTTTAGGTTTAGTGAAATATGATATTGACGACACTGTTCCAGCATCATTCTAACGCTCTCAATATGGTCTTTTATAAGCCCAAACACTATCCAGTTATCAAAATAGACCTCAAGAAACTTACGAATAAAATACTTGAAAGTAGAAACTACTATTCTATAAAAGATAGCAGGAGCATTCTTGAGTCCAAAGGGCATTACCGTATACTAGAAACACCCCCACTTTGTCGCAAATGTGGTATTGTGTCGATATTCCTTCGCGATTTTGATATGATGGAAGCTAGAGAACCCATCTATAAATGAATAAACTTATTGACCCCTGACACTCTCTAATACCTCGTCTGTAAACGAAGATGAAAATGGGTCATGCAAGCAGGCATTGTTCGTCTTTCTTAGGTTGACACAAATACGTACTTCACCAGAAATATTCTTATATTGCACTACCATCGGACTGATACACTCAGATTCTTCTACGGGTTCTATATTACCTGCATCCAGCATTCGATCTATCTCTTTCTTAACTTTTTCTTTGTACCAAGGGTTGAGTCAGTATGCTCGTTGCTTAACAAGATTTGCATCGGGCTTCAGTGTTATCTTCTTTTATCCAAGGTCTCCAACAATTCCTTTCATCTCTAAAAATTTTGTGTGAAACAAATCCTAAAATTCATGCAGTAAATTTGTGATCTTCCATGGGGTCTCATCATCCCAATATTCTCTAATATTGGCGCACTTTGGATTCTCTAGGGACCCAATATTTACTTTCTTGATTTTTAATGGATTTAGGAACATGTTGCTTGAAATATCAAATCCTTCCACCACGCGAGTACCTTCAAACTCTAGGATGTTTATGTCTCTTGAGTCATCATCATCAAGTTCACCCATCACATTATATCATTCCATCCACTGTTGAACTGTCGCACTGCTCTGATTAAAATTTTTCATCCACACTAGGATGTCTTCAAAGAAATTTGTCTTGATCACTTGCAGGGCAACATGAATCGATGAATGGTCATCAGAAAACTCAAATGTGTGTGTAAATTTGGAAGCTATTTATTCCAATTCACTCGTTTCACGTCGCAGCTCAATCCATGTGTACCAGTTCCTTGGTAGCATGTCTAGTGTATGGATGAACTAATACACACATTCTTTTTGTGAACATGCTTTCCATGTCGCATGGAAATATTTGATGTGCTCAATAGGATTATTCAATTTGTGTACTTATGGCCTAAATAAATGATCTTTTCTCCGAAACATATCTCCATCAACCTCTGCAACTGAGGCCATTCTAAGATAGATTGTTTGTGTGTGACCCACCAACTAGAAGGTGTATCCTTTAGTGCAAAATATAGAGCCGACAAGCGCTGAGGTTATGTAACTTTTCTTCAAATTCTATAAGAAAAGATGCCAGGTTAGGTAAACCTTCATATGTGGGTAGATCACTTACCTCGATACCTACTCATCACATAGACTGTGTAATTCTTGTGCACCTTCTCATCAACACTTCATGCAATTGTTTCTGCCATTTTTCCAAAGCTTCTCCAAAATCTGATGTGCACTAATGGTGTGCCAACTGATATTTCCATTGGTCGTTGGATTCACATAACCATCCATTTTAGAAGTAATGTTATATATATTATCTAGATATCTTCCTTTCTTTTCACTACGCACCTACTCGATATACCACTGACCTTCTAGAGGATTAAGCGGTGCGACCACCCTCAACTCTTTATTTTCAAACATTAGAATCCGCTTCTTGAAATTATTAATATTTTGGTTATCAATGGCCCAATCAATCCCAAAAAGTGTAGCATATGGATTCATACCATCAACAATGTCAATTATCTCAATGACTATATAAGTGTGAAGTCCTTCTACCTAGGCAGGAACTTTAGTTAGTCGACCGATGGGTAAAACCTTCGTCTGATTTTATAATCTAAGTTGGATAGGACACCATACTAGTATCGTATTCCCCATACTTTCCCAAGTTTGTCTAGTCATAATGTTCACATCGGATCCCAAGTGTAGAATAATGTAGTCCATGTCATAATCTCCTATTTGGTAAGTCATTCTCAGTTCGCGGCCAATCTTTAATCTTTTCCCGATATGATTTCAACCATTTTTTTCTTGTCACACATCTTCTCGAGGTTCTTCTATTAAATATGCCAATTCTGATACATCATTTTTATCTTGGATTGGTGTTAAACAACTTTTAAAGAATTCTTTCATTTTACTAACCTTTTTCGTCGTTTTCTTTCGGAAAAGATGGTCAAATCTCTCAGTCATTTCTAGTATTGGTCCTTCACATGGTATAGTTGTATAGGTCAACGCTTGATTTCTATTGACGAATTCTTATCGCACTTCCAGGAATACTTATTTTTCTTTTTGGAAGTCGAATGGTGATTTCTATTGTGTTGTTGGTCGTAGTCGTAGTTTTCCATACGATGCTTTTTGATCTGCTACAGTCTCACCACCTCCTCTTGTTACTACAGAAATACTCAGATCCCTTGGATTAGTAGAGATCTTTTGGATTTTTGGATTGGGATTCTGAGGTGGGTTCATATTTCCTACATTCTGGGCCTTCCATTTCACAATCAATTGAGGACATTTCTCAATATTATGATCAAAATACTTGTAGTACAAACACATCGTAGTAGGATTTGTGCAGTCTATGGAAAAATGTCCAAGTTGTCCACAATTATAACATATCACTTGGCCTCTTCTATTACCAAATCCTCCTCATCCTCCTCGTCCCCTAAAAATTCCACCCCCCTAGGTTGAGGGTATTGTTGTTGCAGGTGCGGGTTTTGTTGATATTGGTTTTGTGAGTACTGGTTCTGAGGGAATTAGGTCTGAGATCACTCGACCTACATCTATTCGTCATTATTCATCAAGTACATGATGATTATTTTCTCTTGCAACAAATAATTTGTTCTACAGTCTTTCTCGTCGTAGTTGACTGATTGACAAAATTTATAGTATAGACTGGTTGGCACACTTACAATATTTTGTAAGTATAAACATTCTTTTGACCGATTCCCTCTAGTCTCGCATATTCTAGACCAAGTCATCCCTTATGTATTCATCAAATCCGGTGCTCTTGATGTGACATAGTTCATAAATGTCAGGAAGTTGTCTTTCTAATGTCCTCTGGTTCTGCATATGGTACACAATATTTCTTCTTGTACTTCCTTCCCTTTCTTAATACCCTGAAGTTTCAATATCAGTTTGGAAAGTTGTGGATATATTTGTGTCATTACGGCACCAGTTTCTCCGACTAGTGAAGCCTCAAACTTCATAGCCAATTCCAGAGCCTCAGTCTAAGATACAATCTTTTGTTGCATCAAAGGAATCTAGATCTGAGGTAACATCATCGCAATAAACCAATCTTTTTCTTGAATCCTTAACTCAAGAGCAAGACAGTTTGATCTTTATGGGCACCACCAAACCTTCCAAAGATAAAGCTTTGGTTGCTGGAGATTCCAAGTTGAATTCTAAAGTCAAGAAGAAGGCTAAGAATTCTCCAGATCAAAAAGGAGACAATTCCAAGTCCCATGAGGAGTCCTCAAACTCCAAGAAGAATAACTTTCAGAAGAAGAATGGTAAAGCTTAAGGTAGCAAGTGCGCATACTGTGGTATGGGCTTTCATCCTGAGAGCTCCTATATGAAGAAGCATATTGATAAGTTGACTCAACTCCTGGAGAAAAACAACATCTCCCTCCCTAATGGAGCAAGCAAGAAGGAAGGAGGATCTAGTTTTAAAGACCAAGAGAGAGTACATGCCCTGGTTGTAAGCACTGTAATATCTCCTTCTTTATCATCTATTCTGGATATTCTAGGCACATGGTTTCAACAAAGGAATCCTTCTCATCTCTTGATGATTTGAAGAGTCCAAATATTTTGTTGGGTGATAGCTCAGAAACTGAAAGTAAGGGTAAAGGTAGCATTGATTTTGACCATGATTCCTTCAATAATGTTTTGTATGTCCCATGTCTTGTTGCAAATCTCTTGTCGATCTATCAAATGACTCACACTGGCTCTCCTAATAATTTTTTTTTTCTCCCAATGAAGTTGAAATATCTTAGATTGTAAATGGTAGATTCATTGCTAAAGGTTAGGTGGATCATAGTTCTAAAGTTTACAAGTTCTCACACTTCATGCCCTTCTCTAACCCCTCTGCTCTCCTCACACGTGCCAATGAAGCAAGAAAACTTTGGCATGAGAGGTTTGGTCATTTAAAATATATATATCTTTCATATTTATGTGAAAAATAAATGGTTTCAAGATTACCAAAGATAAAATTTTCTAAAGGATTCTATCAAGCTTGTATTCTAGGAAAACATCCAGAGCATAAGTATGAGAGAGTCAGTCATAAGAGAACCTCTGCACTACTTGAGCCCATACATAGTGATATTTTTGGTCCTTTTCCTCATATGTCCATGATTCAAGACAAATATTTCCTTACCTTCATAGATGAATTTTCCAGGTACTATTGGGTTTACTTCCTTAAACACAAGTCTGAAGTTTTTGACCACTTCAAGGTTTTCAAGGCCTTGGTTGAGAACCAGTCTGCGATGAAACTCAAGATCCTTAGATATGATAATTATGGTAAATATGTCAAGTCTGAGTTCATTAATTGTTGTGAATATGCAGGTATCCAGATGCAACACTCTATTCCTTACACACCTCAGCAAAATGGTGTGGCTGAGAGAAAGAATAGAAGCCTCAAGGAGATGGATACATGTATGTTGGACTTCAAGACTTTTCCAACAAAGTTTTGGGCTGAAGCTATAAAATTTGAATACTATATCATGAATAGGGTGCCTCACAAGTACCTTGATGGATTTACTCCTTTCAAATCTTAGAGTGGGCACAAACCAGGTGTGTCTCATTTCAGGATTAAAAGGAGGAATTTGGAGCCTCAAAGACAAGAGTTCCTATTTGTTGGGTATTTTGAAGATTCCAAAGGGTACAATATGATCAACATGAGCACTCAAAAATCCTTCATTGAAAGGAGTGTCTAGTTCGAAGAAGAGCCTATGGTGGCAACATAAATTGGAGAGTCCTCTTCACCTCCTGCACCTTTGGTTGTAAGTGAAGGATCTAATGAAACTTTTTATTCTTGTATGTCTGATAATGATGATTTAATTGCATATCCAAACAGCCCCACAAGGCCAAATTTGGCATACAATACCATCCAAGCAGCTGGGGAACTAGCAAGGAATCCTAGAGATTCTAGGAGGACTAGATCTCCATTAGAGAGTGCCCTTTCTGTCAAGGACCCTTTCTTTGCTTATAAATGTTTTTTAATGATTTAATATGATCCAAATAGATATGAATATGCATGTGAATACCCAATATGGCAAACAACCATGAAGGAGGAATTTCTTTCGCTCCAAAAGAATGACACGAGGGATCTAGTCATTCTCCCCCACGAGGAGAAATCTAGTCAAGTGTAATTGGGGTTTCAAAACTAAATTTTATGCTGATGGTTATCCTCTAAAATATAAGGAAATTTTAGTGTCCAAGGTCTTCTCCCAAGTCCAAGGAATTTACTACAACAATACCTTCGCACCAACTGCAAAGATGGACTCCATAAGACTAGTTTTATCCATTGCAGCTTCCAAATAGTGGCAAGTACATCACATGGATGTAAATAGTTCTTTCCTACATGGTGATCTAAAAGAATAAATATATATGCAGCAACCAAAAGGTTTTGTGATTAATCCATCTCTTCTATGCAAGTTGAAGAAATCATTGTATGGGCTAAAACAAGCTCCTAGAGCTTGGTATGCCAAGATTTATGTCTGTTTGCTATCGCTGAACTATTGTAGATGCAGGTATGATACTGTCAGGGCTAAATATGCTCTATCTAACACAACATTTAATTTTTCAACTCGGGAGGGTAGCTTGTGAGATGCAAACACTGTATATGCAGGATTAAGGCCTATCCTAATCTCTGCTACTCTAAGCTGGCTTATTCTAACCTAAGGATTATTAAAAATGCTTAATAAGAAGATTTCTAATCTATCAATTACCAAACTTATTTAAATGTAAATCCCTAATATTAATTAGAATACTCTCACATCTACAAAACATTCAAATTCATGTCCTATCCTAATAACAGAGATGAAAATACTATTTAAATTAACTTCGAGACAATTCTAAGACTGAAGCATAAACTAAGAACTATCTAACATAACTCGAAAACTTAAATAAAAAGAAAATTATTTATCAACACAGAAAACAGAATAGGTTTCAGAAAGTGGACTTGTCACGTCCCCATCCCTCCGACCGGCGAAGAGGACGCGACCATGGCGTTAACCATCCGGGATACCAGCCCCCATGAACATGTGAATTCATAGGAATGCATGTTGTGATAGCAAATGCTTGAACTAGAACATTGCACACATGAACATTTATCATGCACATATGCAATTATTTATCATGCGCAGCTACAATTGCTTATCAGACACAGCAGAATTCAATGTGCATTCATATGCATTCATTCAACATGTTCATAACATTCATTAGCAGAAAATAAGGTTGCAGAAGTAAAAATGGACAAGATTACTTATCTTATGAAGAACTCCTTCCGCAACCAGCTACGTCGCTGCAACGTTCCACCCAACCATAGGCCAGCGTGCTCCTTAATCTCTCAGCAGCGCTGCCACCCCCGAGTTGGGCATGATTCTCCAAGGAATAAGGGAACAAGCAGGCTTACACATAGCCAAGGATACACAAAACACAGCCAAGCCAACTCAGTTGGGTTTATCAGGCCATCAACAAGACAACCAAGCCAACATGGTCAGTTTATCAGGCCATCAAGGAGTTGGGAAAGGCTAAATGCTAAGCTGGTGAGCTCATTACATAGCCAAGAACACCTAAACCAGAACTAGCCTGGCTTCTAGGACACCCACACACACCCAACACAAGGAATCAGTCCCTTCTCTGCTACACAGTCCCTCAGGCCCTGCATTCCCTTCCAGTGCTATTCAGGGGTTGTGGAGAAGAAAGCTAGCCCTCTAGCTCTATCTGTGTGGTTTCCAGCCACCAGGTTTATCAAGCAAACCAAGCCCCCATCCCTGCTCCCAACACAGTCCGAAGACCAACCATTGCACACATGCAATCAATCAACAGTTACATCTTAACAGGGGAAAACGAATCCCAAGCGAATTTCAACAGGCCAATGAACGTATCAGTGCACACAATTTACAACATGGGGGAAATCAACAGTCCCAAAACGTATCAGCAGACACGGTGTGTGAGATGAACAGACTCCCGTTCCCAAAATATAAGGAATACCATGGAAAACATAGCCAACAATGTGGGGAAAATAACAGTCCTGAAATGTATCAGTGAGCACAGCTCACAACAAACGTGGGGAACACAGCCCGTCCACATAAGGGAGACCACAGCAACATAGAAAAATGTGGATGAAAACACACAGCTCCCAGCTCGCTGTGTGAGCCCAAAACAAAAGAATACCTGTGCGTGAGGATAATGAACAGGATACGGTCCTTGCATGGGGACGAAACAGCTCCCAGCTTGTGCGTGAATGAATAGGCAACCATGAGGACGCAAATTGGAAGTGCATGAGTGTTCAGCATAGGCGTGGAGAGAAGAATGTGTCCGTGGGAGTGATGAGAATGAATGAAGGGCGTATTCGTTCCTCTGCCCATCGTGAGGTTCATTGCTGGTGGAGTGTGCGTGTAGGCAAGGACTGACAATCCTGCCACCCCACTCCCAAAAACAATAACTGCCATAACTTCCCCCCAGCTACTAGCAGAAATTCTTAATGGAGGTGGTTGGGTAAGACAAGGAAAGAAGACACATGGATATTTTCCCTCATTAGCCCAAGGTTTGACAATTTCCCCACCCTTATCCTTGTGAAAATTATGCCCCCTTCTCATTTTAGTTGCCGCGACCGTAGCTGGTTGTGTTCATTTTAATTAAAGATGCATATTTACATGATGATAATTCAATATGTGCCGCATGCCCCGATATACCATTGGTGACAAATTTAAATCCAAAACATAGCATAACCAATTAATGGTGGGGCCTTGGCCTTGAGCTCCTCACCATGATCATTACAATATATACATCATGTACATCTAATGCAACCGGGTCAAAACCAGGGTGTTACAGGACTAAGACACAGAAAACAGAGTAAGTTGCAGAAAGCAAACTTATGAAGTTAATGTATCATTTAACACTTTAAAAGCTCTTATTACATTAATGGATTTTTGAGAAGTTTTAATACTATTATAGATCTTACTGATTCATCTTATAAATGAGTTGTTTCTGTGATCAAAACTATTTCAAACTAACTTGTGTTTTAAAACTAAAATGGAATAAATGTAATTTGCAGAATAAAAGCAATTAATCTTAAAAGACAGAACTGAATAATCTTAAAGCTTAAACAATTTTGAAAATGAATTCAATCTATATATTATATAATTTAAAAGAAAATGTAATCAAGTTTATTTCATTGGGAACCAAGTTTTACAAAATCAATGTATGACTTTCAAACTTAAAATTTAAATCTACAACAGAAACAAATCAGACCTACAATACTATGTATTTAAAACAATTAAATTAATCTATCCTAACACCCGAGCTCAGTTCTAACTAACATATGTTGGGAATATTATTCCATCAACAGTAAATAATAAACTTCAGTCATATACAAATCTGATTCCTAAAGTTATTTGATTAAACACAATTCTTATTTTTGGTGAAAATAGAAAACGATTAGTTAATCTAACTGTAAAACAGAGGAAGGGCTTATGGTTTATGTTGGTGGATCCTTACCAACGAGATCATAAGTCCTTATGGAATTTCCATACTAAGATATTTAAGCTATAGACATATAAAAACATTAACAACATGAACTGGATCAGATTATAATCTACCGAATTATTTTTGCATTATAAAAAAATCATAACTCTAGCATATCTAGAAAGAAAAAAACCAGCAATTAGCAACGCAATCCCTCTATTAACCGTTCATTGTATTCTGCATACATATACATCATCGTCCATGTCTACATACACTCTATTCTCTCCCTTACATTTTCGATCCATGGCTCTTTTATAGCTCGAAGGTTGAGATAACCACTTCCGGTTTTACAATAACAAACTCGATCTTCTATTTAATGATACAACTGTTTGATCCTTTAATTAATGGCTATCAAGATATGCTTTGGTTTGTTGTCAAATAGCAAATATTCATCTCTATGGCACGTAGTGCCTAGAGATAAAGATTGCATTAACCCTACATGAGTCATCAACGATATTGAAGATGGATAAACTCACGTTTGTTTGAGCAAGCTGGCCATGTATGGAGAAGCTTCATAATGAATAATTGTTATTGAATGCTAACGTGTTCTGCAGAAATCAAAGTATGCTTCAGAAATGTAACTAGTCACAAATCCTTCAAGAAATTACATTTAAACGTTAAATCAAAGGAAATTAATGAACTATCATACCTTAATAACTTGTTGAATATTTGGGTGAATATGTGAAAATGTAGAAGGATTTGTGGGATCAAAGGATCAAATAAAGATATCAAAGGTGTATATGGAGGGTGTAAAGAGGTACAAAAGAGTGTCAATGTGGCGAGCCAACATACTCCCACACCTAAGTATTTGCATGCCCTCATGCAAACATGTCTTTCCAAAATATCAAAAAATTTCAACACTGATTTTTAACCTTGCTGACAAAATCAAAGATATCAACACTTCACTATCCTGTTTCTTGGACAATCTCTCTCCCATGCCTATCTATTTGCATGTCCCATGCAAACAAACCAGATAGAGTCTTCAAAATTTCAAAACTGAGTTTTAATATCACTAACCAGGATTATGTTGCATTGACCACAATGTTCAAGTATCTATTAGCTGGGTTTGATCGAGCCTTCAATTTCTTTTTCAACATACTGATATGAGACAAGTGCTCACAGACCTCAACTCTCCAATTCCTTACTAATTTTTGTTAGATTTTTAACATTAAGCTAGCATTATATTAGGATCTTTAACTGAGAGAATAACAAGCACAACAATCAAACACAAGAGACAATGAATAGTGTTTTTGCTCATGGAAACCATAAATGGAGAAAACCCCGCAACTTCCTTAGAGATAGAATCAGCACCAAAAGTAAAACCCAAAACAGTAAGATGATCTCCCAACAGTAGTAACCTTCTTTCTTCCTAGCCCTAGTGTCTTCTTCTTCCTCAGCTATGCGCTACAACTGGGTGTGAGTGAGTGTGTGATAAATAGAGAGGCTAGCTCTCTAATTATAATAATTCCCGACTTGACTAAACCCTACTAGGGCCGACTTCACTAGGTGAGTCTAACAACCCTAGTGCATCGGAACTATGGGGACTTTAACCCTTGAACAATAGGAGGGTTACCCACCTTTACTTGACATGACTTGTTTACATTATAAAAACTCCCAATCGGAACATCGGGGCATGACATGACTCAAATACATTACAGACACATCCCAGAATAAACATCGGGGTATAATACATAAGAAATACAAGTGAATACATTTTGAAGTTACAATTACATCAACACTCCCTCTTAACTAGGAAGGTATTCTCTCAACACAATTTATCAGCATAATTCTTCTTCTCTGTATCATCTAGATCATCATCGAGTCCTCGCCATATTCACCTTCAAGTCATCTCCATCTTCAAGTCATCTTCATCTTCAAGTCATCTTTATTTGGATCTAGATCATCACTCAATCTGGATCATCATCACTGGATCTGGATCATCCCTCGATCTAGATCATCACTAGAGCATCATCACTGGATCTGGATCATCCCTCGATCTTGATCATCACTGCTGGATCATCACAGGTGATATCTCATTATTCTTCTCGTCACATAAATTTCTACAGATCCAGCCCTTTTTCATGCTGGTTGTAGGCCTAGCCTCCATGTAGGTCTTCTTCCAGCACTTATATCTGACCCTAAGTCAGAATGGCCCACCCAGCTCTTATACCTGATCATGTAGGAACCAATCCTATAATCATATCAGAAAGGCACACCCATCACTCACATCTGACCATGTGGGAACACATCCCACAACCCTGTCAGAAAGGCCCAGCACTCACATCTGATAACCAATGTTGGAAAGGCTCAGCACTTACACTCGGCCATGCAAGGAACCAATCCTCCATGCCAAAAGGCTCTGCACTTACATCTGACAACCAATGTAAAAAAGGCTTAGCACTTATATTCGACCATGCAAGGAACCAACCTTCATGTCGAAAGGGCTCTGCACTTACATCTGACAACTAATGTTAGAAGGGCTCTGCACTCACATCTAATCATGCAGTAGGAACCAATCCTATAGTCACATCAGAATGGCCCTCAGTCCCAGACTAAGCTTTCCTGGTAGCTGACCATGTGCCTTTATTCCAAGAATGGCATTCAGCGCTTATATCTGATCATGTAGGAACCAATCCTATAGTCACATCAGAATGGCTCAACACTCATCAACAAATCCCAAGATATCGGCCTAACAGAGCAGGACTGTATTGGCAACACCTACGACACATATGAAGTCTCACCCAAGATATCTTATGGGGACTACCAGAACCAGGTTTCTACAATTAAGTGGGGGATTTTCACTCTTACAGTACTTTATCAAATCACTCGACCGAAACCGGGAATTATAATTTTGTTTTCCTTCATTCATTCAATATAACTATCTACTGATCCGTTGACTCATATTGCAGTACTTTAACTTAAAGCATTTATAATATGTGTGTGTGTGTGTAGATATGTATATATATATGTATATATATATGTATATATATGTATATGTACATATATATGTATATATATGTATATGTACATATATATGTATATATATGTACATGTACATATATGTATATATATGTACATATACATATATATACATATATATGTATATATATGTATATGTACATATACATATATATGTACATACATATATATATATATATATATATATAT
>LPNX010568524.1:900687-938392 GCA_001517045.1 Pseudotsuga menziesii
CACACACACATATATAATCATATTCATAACATAGGTTGTGTGACATATTCAGATCGGCTCATTCACACGAGACACGCATTCGACATAAACATAAATATCAAAGATACACAGAAACAAAAAATAACGTGGAAACCCATCTGAGAAAAACCACAAAGGTGCTCTTCATCTAGCATGAGAAATAGGTTAGCACATTTAGTCTCTGCACTCAGCTTGCATACTCTTCTTTTGATATTCTTTACAATTCATACATTCTTCTCTCATCTCATACTCTATGGGTTTGATCTCTCTCTCTGATCTGTATCTCTTATCTTCTTCTCTAAATCATTGATCTGCACATAGCCTAGATCAATCCTCTCCCTACCTTTGACTGATCAACCCACACACATATTGGGTTTGTGCTTTTATAATTCTTGATTCAACCATCAACTAGATCTTAATTTTCATTTGACAGGTTGTCTTTCTATTTTAATACAATCATTTACATCCAAAAATAGGCACTATCGGCCCAAAATGCAATCATGCTTTATTACTAAAGGCAAGCTTTTAGTCTAACTAGCTCTTTCCCAAAAATCAATTGAACTCTGATTTTTGAATTGCTTTATTCTTCTTTTGTCACAGTTCCTTCAGTCTTGGATGCTTCTGTCGCAGCTTCTTTCGTCGTCGCTTCTTCCATCGCAACTTTTTATGTCATGTAACTAGAGTCTTCATCTTCCTGAGCAGAATTTTGGCAAAATTTTGTCTGACTTTTCCTAGGGCCAACAAGTTTTGAGGGATTCGATTCAATAAATTAGTAAAAAATCTAATTTTTTGTTGTCACTTTTGTGCAAAAATTGTTTCCCATATCCATGGATTCACCCTTAAAGACTAGTATTATGGAAGATTGTAATTGAGCCAAATAATGTTGAAGAACATTTGGAATTACTTTTTTTGACTAATGTACTATTTTGCAAATGCCTTCCTTAGTGTTTTATAATACAAATTTATCGCTTACTATGCTTCCTAATTTGAACATTAATAACTATTATTATTACCATCTACAATTAATTACAAACCTTCTTCGCAAAAAATTTTGTTTTATATATGTACAACCCTTATATACAGACTTAATGAACACAAAAAATATACACACTTCCTAACTTCAACATTGATAATCTTAATTATTCCCCTATATATTGAATTACAAGCCTTCTCTATTGTAAATTCTAAAATACTTTTCAAATATATAATATTACATACAATTATGTGGAAATTCTTACGCAAATAGAACCATGATTAAGACGTTCACACTATTTTTATTTTATAAATAGTTCACTATTTCTCAACAATATATACTTTCATGATTTCAAAATTGAATACCAAACTCTTTGTAAACAATTTAAATTGCATGAACTCAATATCAATATTAGAATACAACAACGCATCTCAAACATATTTCAACCAAATTTCGATAAAATTAGTAAGACAACTACATACTATAAACATTGGATAAACTACATTACCTAGAAAGAATGGAAGTTATTGTAGACTAAAAGTATAATATCGCATTGGAAAACATACTAATGACACCTGATTATATATTGGTTGAATGTAGATAGCACATCAATAACATGTTTATTGTGTTTGTAAAGTAATAAATATTATTGTTGTTCAAGTTTGTAAAGTATCATTTATAGTTTAGTTTACACTATTTGAAGAGAATTTTTTACACATATTTGCAGGTTCTAGCTAGAAAAATGAAGACAACGTTTACATAGTACACATGAATTTCTATATATATCTTTATGTCCTAGCTTGTAAGACAAATTAAAAGGGGTTTTGAGCCTTGTAGATCAGATGATTAAAGGAGACACTTCCAAAAAGAATCACAGAGGTGACTAAAAGAAACAACATGAAAAACATGAACATTTCAAAAGACTCAATGATTTTGCATTAAATGACCAAACCTTATCAACAGGGCAGGTTGATTCAAGTAACCTCAACATTCTATTGATGAGATGGATTGTTTGTGCAAGTTTCAACATTATTTGGATTGATTGCAAGAGAAGAATAAGTGAAGGTCATAGTGTGGTTATTGAGGTCTAAACTCAATAGAAAATGGAAGTTGCCAATAAATAAGCGTATTTAATGATCACTTCAACAATCAATGATGCCCCCTACCTCAGTTTAGAGATGAATCAGCCCAGTTGGAATCCATCTAGGGACAAATTTAAATTAAACAATGTTGTGGTGGTGTTTTTATTATTCAAGCTTGTTAGATGAAATTAGTATTTAAAAATTAAAATGTATTACTATGGGATAATTATTCTTTGGGTTGATATGACTACCTTGTAATTTTCTCACTTTAGTGACACCATGGATATCTCACTAACCCATTCAATTGCCATGGGTTATTGACCCCATGGAAATTAATTTAATTTATCAAGGAATTAATTATGGCCTATAATTACTATGCATAATTAAATCCAATCATGAAAAGGCGATGTAGGCACACAATTTTGAATATTTAATTGCTAATATTTGTTTATGGGTTGGAATATTCGTTTGTTTATTTGTTTAATCCAATCGATCTAGGCGTATCAAGAGGGGGATAGGAATATTGATAAGACCAAATGTGTTGTCTCCCTAAAACATTATGGGGAAAAAGCAGTTAAAAGAAGGAAAGCAGCAAAAAAACAATAAAACATAGGTTTCTAGATTTTTGCTACAAAGGAACAGTAAGGAATGGTAATAGAAAGAAAGCACCAGGAATCTAGTTGAAAATCTAGAAGTGCCCAAATTAGCTAAGAGAGGGTGCACTTGATGAGAGAGATTGGGTCCTCCTGAGAAAGCAACTGGCCAAAGTTTCATCATATCATCTATGGCTTGAATTTCTACAAAGCATGATCTAGCACGAGGAAAAAACCACCAGAATCTAATAAAAGAGGTGTGAGCTCACCCATTCCTATCTTTTTTCCAATTTGTTCATTTACCTTGAAGATATATAAGTTTTTTTGTGCTTGGGTGATGTACCCCTTGCAACCAATTGGGAGATGTTCCCCTTTTGTTCATTGTAGCTAGTTGAAGCAATTCAACAAGTGATTGAGGAGCTGGACACCATGTCCATCTGATTGAGCTTCTTGCAACAACTAGAGAAACATTATATCAATATGCAAATTATTTTATGCAGGTTTTGATTCAGGTCATGTCACTTTCCAATCTCCATCTAGTTAGAGACTCGGTTATATTGTTTATGTAGTTCTAGTTTTCCAGTGTTTTGGTGTGGAGTTGGAGGGCGCATTGGTTGATGCCCAAATATTGAGGAGTATGACTTATTGGATTGAAAAACTTAGTGGTGAAATCATAAATCATAAATATTTTAGATCGAAACCCCTGGTTTGAATTCTTCAAGCCAAGTACAAGCATTGTCTAGCAGAGTTCCAATTCCAAGCATATATATCTCTCTCTACAATTCTATTGTCAATTCTTGTTCACCTTTATAGAAGAGGATATATGCAATATTGCAACTACTACAACAACATCATTTGCACTGTCATTGGCCTTCCATTAATAAATAGACTTCTTAGTCTTTTGCCTCGAGTTTCATGTGTAAATTGTATTGTCAATATTACTAGTTTTTTCACTATGCGCCTGTAAACAAACAAATCAAGTGTAATAAAATTCCTAAATGGTTCTAAAGTGAGTGGGTGTCCTCTAGGGCCTGATATACATGTGATAGGGTTAGGTATTTCTATTATTGCAGCAGAAGCAGAATATTTCCACATAATTCTTGGGGGAACTGCCTCCAGTCATTTGGGTCTACCTAAATGGTCTACCCATGTAATAACCCGGTTTTAATCCCCGGTTGCATTAAAGTACATAGGATACATATGTTGTAAATAATCTTGGTGCGGAGCTAAAGGCCAAGACCCCACCATAGATTTGGCTATGTTGTGTTTCTGATTAAGAATGGTCATCGATGGTATATCGGGACATGAGGCATATATTTAATTATGGCATCATGTAAACACGCATTTTAATTAAATAACTCAACCAGCTATGTTCGCAACAACTAAATTGAGAAGGGGCATGATTCCAAAGGATAAGGAAAGCGGGGGATGTGGAACATTGAGTCACAAGGAAAAACTATGTGTCACCACCACCCTTGGTTATTTTCCTTTTTGTTAGTTGAGGCAGCGATTAGCTGGTGAGAAGACCACTACAACGCCATGCTTGCTCTCCTCTCCACGACGTAGGGACCGTTTTTCCCACTCCCTCGGATCATGGCTGTTCGTCTTCCTCATGCAGGATGTGGGATAAAATGTTTTACCATTCATTGTGTGGGGGGTTCGCCTTCTCTCTTGAGTGCTAATTGCTGGTCTGTAGTTCTGTTCTTTCCATCCACATAGAGAACCAACTTTTGCCTCCACGCATTGGACTGTGTTTCGTTTTCATCCGTCATGGCAGATCGCAGTGGAAATTATTGGGATTTCTCCCACTGATTGATGGGAGCGGTTTTCCTCACGCATTGTTGACTGAGATACCTACAATGCAGCATTGGTAGAAGATCGGGGTGATCTTTCCTGTGAATCCACGCTGAGCTATGAATGTTGGTCGTGTCTTTTTAACCATTTTCGGGTCTGTGTAAGTCTCACAACGATGGCATTGAAGATTGGATTGTTGTGGGTTCATGTGAGCATGTTAGCTGTTGTTTGCCATGATGGCTTGACTGTATTTTTCCCTGTAAATGTTTGAATAGCTGTTTGGCTGCTTGCATGCAGCGGATTTGTCCCCGGACTATTTTGGGTTGGTGAATGAGGACCTGAGGTGCTTGATAAACCTGGTGGGTTGAGAACCACACGAACAAAGCTATTGAGCTGGATCTCTTCTCCACAACCCCTGAAGAGCACTAGAGGGAAGATCAGGGTCTGAGGGATTGCGTTGCAGAGAAGGGACTGACTTCCTCGTGTTGGGTGTGTGTGGGTGTTCTAGAATCCAGGCTGGTTCTAGAGTTGGTGTCTGTAGCTCTTCGGTGAGCTCACCAGCTTAGCATTAGCCTTTCCCAGCTCCTGGATGGCCTAATAAACCCAACTCTGTTGGCTTGGCTGATCTGCTGTTCGCCTAATAAACCCAACCGTGTTGGCTTGGCTGAACTGCGTACCCTTGTGGTGCTGTTACCCTTGGCTATGTGAAAGCCTGTTAGTTCCTTACTCCTTGGGGAATCATGCCCAGCTCAGGGGTGGCAGCGTTGCTGAGAGATTAAAGAGCACGCTGGCCTATGGTTGGGTGGAACATTGCAGCGACGTAGCTGGTTGCGGAATGAGTTCTTTATAAAGATAAGTAATCTTGTCTATTTTACTTCCGCAATCCTATTTACTGTTAATTATTATGATGAACATGTCAAATGAATTCTTGAATTAATGAATGTTGCTTCCGCTGTGTATGATAAACAATTGCATCTGTGTATGAAAAATGTTCATGTGTGTATGTTTTAGTTCAATGCATTCTGTTGTAGCATTTTTATTAGTTCACATGTTCATGGGGCTAGTTGCCCAGATGGTTAACGCCATGGTCGCGTCCTCTTCGTCGGTCGGAGGGTTGGGGACGCTACAGCGTGGTATCAAAGCTCATGTTGCAGCATGGGCCTGAAGGGACCATGAAGATGCAGTGACAGAGGCAGGATTTATTTTTTCCCAGTAGAGATCAGAAGTTGATGATAGGAAACTTCCAAAAAATTTGTCTAAGTGTTGAACTGTCGGATCATCGGAACACTAAGTGGAACAGACTTCCGATGTAGCGGAGGAGCTAAACGGAAGCATACCCGACGGAGAACAGTTGGACGAAAAATCGCAGAAATTTTTCTAAGTGTTCAGCGTCCGTCGGCAGAAAATAGTTGATCGAGCGTCCGCCGTTGCGGATGGCTAAACAACTACGCGTCCGACGGGTAAGGCCTCCGACCGCCAATGCTGTAAAGAAATTTTAAAATTTTTCTAAGTAACAAAAACATCGGCCATCAGAAAAAGATAGTGGTTCGTGCACCCGCCATTTCGGAAGCGAAGAGCACTAGCCTGCCGATGAGAAAAGACTGTCGATACCGATCAGGTCATGCCTTAGCAGATTGGACCACTGAAGTCGTCGACTATCGAAAAAAGATCGAAGATCATGTTTCGCCGTTGCGGCTGCTGATCAAATTATTTCACCGACGCAAAGAAGAAAATAGAGCCGATCAAGCGGTGAAAAGGAAGACTAAGGGGGAAATTTTAGAAAATTTCTCTAAGTCCGGGAATCATCGGCCATCGACAATGGTTAGTGGATAGAGCTTCCAACAGCCGATGAGTTTACGATCTACGGAACCCGCAGTAGGATCACTGCCCACTATTGCGGCTGTTTAGTGAACTATCCTCCCGATGAACAGTGCACCTGACCACTGATGAGAAGGAAATTGGAAAATTTTGTTTAAGTAGAAGGTCGTCGGATGAAGTTAGTGGATTGAATGTCCGCCGTTACGGCTGTCTAATGGAATTTCCTTCCGAAGGTTAGAAGATCCGATCGTCGATGCGGTAGTGCTTAGTGGATCCGATCGCCGATGAACAGCGGAGAAGCTAGTTGTTTTGACCGCCGAAATGTCGGATTGATAGTTGAAATGAGAGCCGATTCTACACAGGGAAATTTTGAATTTCTTCTCTGTGGGATTTTCCAGCAGATCTCGATTGTTTTTCAGCGGGATTTTCAGCTGTTTTTCAGTGAATCTTTAGGGGCTGATGTTCCTTAATGAAGAAAATTCTATGTTTTGGAAAAATTTGTTATTTTATAATTTTTCCTGGAGAAGGTAAGTAATTCTGAATTTAATCAATGTTATGCATCTAACAGTTGTGTTACTAACACGTTTGCAGAAATCATAGTCACCTTCAAGAGCAGTATTCCAGGTAGTGCAGTTTGATAAGTGGTGGTTCAGTCATGAGATCCCATGATGGGTATGATGCTCGAGATTCTTACGAGCAAGCAGAAGATGCCATGGGAGAAAATGTTTGTAATAGGAATGATGACATTGAGTCCAATGGAAGGAGATTCCAAGAGACGCCATCAGATGTTGCAGCCACCATGAGAAGCTTAATAAAATCCCAGGAAGAGTAGCATCAGTTGAATGTTGCCATATTGGAAAGTTTGACAGACTTACAGAAAAAGATAGATTCTGGACGAGGTACATCAAGACCAGAAGGCAGTAAGAGCAAAACTAGGAGAAGGAGAAGGACCTCCAATGGATCATCTGACTCCGAAGAATCCAGTGGAGATACAAGTTCATCTCCTCATAAAAGCAAAAGAAAGAGACACCATCGAGATCGTTCTCGAGATGAGTTTAGGAAAGCTAAACCTCCTACATTTGATGGCGAGATAAAGACGGGACAAGAAGCTGAAGCTTGGCTTCTTGGGATAAAGAAGTACTTTCAGGTGCAGGATTATTCAGGAAACATGAAGGCATGAGTTGCCATATTCAATCTGAATGGAAGGGCATCCATTTGGTGGGAACACTTCAAGTAGGTAAAAAGGATCAGTGAAAGGAAACTGAAGTGGAAATATTTCAAGAAGTATTTCATGCAGAAATACCTCTCTGACAGGTACTATGATGACAAGATCAAGGAGTTCCAAGAGCTGAAATTGGGACAGCAAACCATGGATGAATATGCAAATAAGTTTTTGGAGCTGTTGAGGTATGTCCAGTACATCAGAGATGAAAAAGTGAAAGTCCAGCGTTTTCTGAGTGGATTACCTCAGTATTACAAAGATAGAATTGAGTTTTATGAACCTAGAACTCTTGAAGAAGCAATAAGAAAAGCTAAGTATTGCTATGAACAAAGTAAAGGAAAACCTGATTACCAGAAGGCATGGAAGGACAAGAAGAATGAAAAGTTGGACCAAAGAAAGAAAGGTTTCAAACCTTCTAGATTTAGGAATCAGCAAAAGCATCCATCTCAAGCTGCGAGTGATCCAGTTGGAGTGACAGGTGGAAAACCTAAAGAGCCACATCCGAATAAAGGTCCACTCAAATGTTGGAAATGTGAAGGACCTCACTTGCATAGAAATTGTCCACTCGAAAATGAGAGTGCAAGGCCAGCTTATAACGTTCAATAAGCAGAAATAGTGGGTCAGGTAGCAAGGGCAGTCCCTAGGATTTATGCAGCGCTGGAGGACCGCCAAGCAGATCACCATTCAACTGTGGTTGAAGTAGCAGGTAAGATTGTTGAGCAATCTGTTTCTATTTTGATTGACCCTGGTTCTACTCATAGTTACATCACTCCTAGAGTAGTGGAGATGTGTGCTTTTAATAAAGTAAAGCTTAGGAAGTCTTGGTTAGTCCAGCTAGCCACTGGAACTAAGAGAAAGGTTAGTGAAATGGTAGAGAAATGTCCATTGGTCATGGATAGGTTGGTCACCTGTGTAGATCTGAATGTTCTACCGCTTGGTTCCTATGATGTTCTCATTGGGATGGATTGGTTAGAATCTCACAGGGTGAAGCTTGACTGTTACAATAAGGCTTTCGAATGCATGAATGAAGAAGGGAACCTAGTGGTTGTGAAAGGCATTCCAAAGGTGATTTCAGTACGACAGGTTTCAGCAATGCAGTTAAAGAAGTTCTGTAGGAAGGGTTGCCAGTTGTATGCAGCTCATATTTTGAAGACATTAGTAGATGAAACGCCTAGGTTGGAGGACTATCAGGTGTTACAGGAATTCAGGGATGTGTTTCCTGATGAGATTCTAGGGCTTCCTCTAAAAAGGGACATTGATTTCACTATTGAACTTGTGCCAAGATCAGCACCAGTGTCCAAGGCACCCTACAGAATGAGTACACCGGAGATGCTAGAGTTGAAGATGCAACTGCAAGAGTTGTTGGAAAGGAAGTATATCCGACTGAGTCTATCTCCTTGGGGACCACCAGTTCTGTTTGTGAAGAAGAAAGATGGTACACTCAGGTTATGCATTGATTACAGAGAATTGAACAAGGTTACGGTGAAGAATAAATATCCTCTTCCTAGGATTGATGACCTCTTTGATCAAATGAGAGGAGCAAAGGTATTTTCCAAGATTGACTTGAGGTCTAGTTACCATCAGGTAAGGATCAAGGATGAAGACATTCATAAGACAGCCTTCAGGACAAGGTATGGGCATTATGAGTTTGTAGTGGTACCAGTTTGTAGTGGTACCATTTGGTCTCACAAATGCACCAGCTACATTTATGTGCCTTATGAATAGTGTCTTCAGTAAATATTTGGACAAGTTTGTTCTTGTTTTCCTTGATGGCATTCTTGTTTATTCTAAGAATGAGGTGGAGCATGAAGAGCATTTGAGATTGACATTGCAATTGCTCAGGGAGCATCAATTGTATGCAAAACTGAGCAAGTGTGACTTCTATAGAGATAGAATTCAATATTTGGGTCACATTATCTTAGAGGAGGGTATATCTGTGGACCCTAAAAAGATTGAAGCCATTATGAATTGGCCTACTCCAAGAAATGTGACAGATGTAAGATCTTTTATGGGACTTGTAGGATACTACAGGAGATTCATTGAGGGATTCTCCAAAGTTGCACATGCCATCACTTCTTTGCAAAAGAAGGGGATGAAGTTCGAATGGACATCAAGATGTGAAGAAAGCTTCCAGCAGTTGAAGAATCTTCTCAGCAGTGCATCAGTATTGAAGGTTGCAGATCCAGAGAAAGATTTTGTGGTGTGTACCGATGCATGCAGACAAGGGATTGGAGGAGTCCTTATGCAGGATAACCATGTGATCTGTTATGAGTCAAGAAAGCTAAAGGAACATGAGAAGAACTATGCCACTCATGATCTAGAGCTTGCAACCATAGTACATGCTTTCAAGATGTGGAGACATTACTTGATGGGCAGAAGATTTGAGCTCAGAATAGATCACTGTGGACTGAAGTATCTATTTGATAAGCCTACTCTGAATGCTAGGCAAGCAAGATGGCTGGAATTTTTATGTGAGTTTGATTTTGAAATCAAGCACATAAAGGGAAAGGAAAATAAGGTAGATGATGCACCCAGTAGGAAGGTACAGGAAATGCATGTGGCATCTCTTAGTATTTGCCAATCAGATTTGAGGCAGCAGATTGTTAATCATGTTGCTGGAGATGAATTGTACGAGCAGGTAAAAGACAAATTGCAACAGCAAAGTCTTGAGAAGAGGTATGAGGGATATAAATTGGAAGAAGATGGACTTCTCACTTATAAAGGTAGAATTTATATTCCAGATGTAACAGATTTGAGGAGAGTTGTCATGGATGAAATCCATCAAGCTCCGTATTCTGGTCACCCAGGATATCAGAAGACAATTGCTACAGCTAGAAAGCAGTACTTTTGGCCAGGTATGAAAAAGGACATGGCTGAATACATTTCAAGGTAAATGAAATGTCAACAGGTAAAGGTTTAGCATCAACATCCAGCAGGTTTGTTGCAACCTCTGCCAATTCCGGAATAGAAATGGGAAGTTATTTCCATGGATTTTATTACAGGATTGCCGATGACTTGGAGGCAACATGATTCCATCATGGTTGTGGTAGACAAGTTGACTAAGGCAGCACATTTTATACCGGTTAAGTCTACGCATAAGACGAACGACATTGCCAAGATCTTCATGAAGGAGATTTTCAAATTGCATGGATTGCCTAAGGCAATAGTCTCTGACAGAGATGTCAAGTTCACTTCCAATTTTTGCAAGGGGTTGTTTGCAGATTTGGGTACAAAGCCAAACTTCGGCACTGCATACCATCCTCAGACAGATGGTCAGATAGAAAGAGTTAATCAAGTGCTTGAAGACATGCTTCGCATGTATGTAATGGACAAACCAACCAAGTGGGAAGATTACTTACACTTGGTAGAGTTTGCTTACAACAATGGACAACAAGCATCCCTGGGGATGAGTCCGTATGAAGCCTTGTATGGAAGACGGTGTAGGACACCAGTGACTTGGGACAACCCGGTGAATAGAGTTGTGCTTGGACCAGAATTGCTCAAAGAAATGGAGCAAGAAGTTGTAAAGATTAGGCAGAATATGAAAGCAGCACACAGAAAAGCTATGCAGATAAGCATAGGGTGAACAGGGAGTTTAGTGTTGGGGATCATGTTTACCTCAGAGTGAGGGCAAAGAAAAGTTCCTTGAAGCTTGGAAGTTGTGCCAGGTTGTCACCTAGATATTGTGGGCCATTTGAAGTGCTTGAGAGAATAGGGCCTATTGCATATAGACTTGCATTGCCTGCTAATACTAGAGCTCATAATGTTTTTCATGTTTCTTTGCTTAAGAAATATGTACATGATCCTAACCATGTGATAAATTGGGATGTGATTCAGGTGGAACCCGAGGGAGAGTTCCAAATCGAGCCAATGCGCATCCTCGATAGGAAGGTCACAATACTCCGGAACCGGGCCATAGGGCAGGTAAAGGTGCAGTGGGAGTATTACGGACCAGAAGAGGCTACGTGGGAGCTGGAGGATGCCATGCGATTGGCACATCCATTTTTGTTCAATCCTGCGGAACACTGAGGCGGTACCAGTGTAGCATTTTGTTCAAATTTTGTAAAGCACCGAGGACAGTGCTATTGAAGGGGGAGGGGAATGTAATACCCCGGTTTTAATCCCCGCTTGCATTAAAGTACATAGGATACATATGTTGTAAATAATCTTGGTGTGGAGCTAAAGGCCAAGGCCCCACCATAGATTTGGCTATGTTGTGTTTTTGATTAAGAATGGTCACCGATGGTATATCGGGACATGCGGCATATATTTAATTATGGCATCATGTAAACACGCATTTTAATTAAATAACTCAACCAGCTATGTTCGCAGCAACTAAATTGAGAAGGGGCATTATTCCAAAGGATAAGGAAAGGTGGGGATGTGGAACATTGAGTCATGAGGAAAAACTATGTGTCACCACCTCCCTTGGTTATTTTCCTTTTTATTAGTTGAGGCAACGATTAGCTGGCGATAAGACCACTACAACGCCACGCTTGCTCTCCTCTCCACAACGTAGGGACCGTTTTTCCCACTCCCTCGGATCATGGCTGTTCGTCTTCCTCATGCAGGACGTGGGATAAAATGTTTTACCATTCATTGTGTGGGGGGTTCGCCTTCTCTCTCGAGCGCTAATTGCTGGTTTGTAGTTCTGCTCTTTCCATCCACACAAAGAACCAACTTCTGCCTCCACACATTGGACTGTGTTTCGTTTTCATCCATCATAGCGGATCGCAGTGGAAATTATTGGGATTTCTCCCACTGATTGATGGGAGCGGTTTTCCTCACGCATTGTTGACTGAGATACCTACAATGCGGCATTGGTAGAAGATCGGGGTGATCTTTCCTGTGAATCCACGCTGAGCTGTGAATGTTGGTCGTGTCTTTTTAACCATTTTCGGGTCTGTGTAAGTCTCACAGCGATGGCATTGAAGATTGGATTGCTGTGGGTTCATGTGAGCATGTTAGCTGTTGTTTGCCACGATGGCTTGACTGCATTTTTCCCTGTAAAAGTTTGAATAGCTGTTTGGCTGCTTGCATGCAGCGGATTTGTCCCCGGACTATTTTGGGTTGGTGAATGAGGGCCTGAGGTGCTTGATAAACCTGGTGGGTTGAGAACCACACAGACAGAGCTATTGAGCTAGATTTCTTCTCAACCCCTAAAGAGCATTGGAGGGAAGATCAGGGTCTGAGGGACTGCGTTGCAGAGAAGGGACTGACTTCCTTGTGTTAGGTGTGTGTGGGTGTTCTAGAATCCAGGCTGGTTCTGGAGTTGGTGTCTGCAGCTCTTCAGTGAGCTCACCAGCTTAGCATTAGCCTTTCCCAGCTCCTGGATGGCCTGATAAACCCAACTCTGTTGGCTTGGCTGATCTGCTGTTCGCTTGATAAACCCAACCGTGTTGACTTGGCTGAACTGCGTACCCTTGTGGTGTTGTTACCCTTGGCTATGTGAAAGCCTATTAGTTCCTTACTCCTTGGGGAGTCATGCCCAGCTCGGGGGTGGCAGCATTGCTGAGAGATTAAAGAGCACGCTGGCCTATGGTTGGGTGGAACGTTGCAGCGACGTAGCTGGTTGCGGAATGAGTTCTTTATAAAGATAAGTAATCTTGTCTATTTTACTTCCGCAATCCTATTTACTATTAATTATTATGATGAACATGTCGAATGAATGCTTGAATGAATGAATGTTGCTTCCGCTGTGTATGATAAACAATTGCATTTGTGTATGAAAAATGTTCATGTGTGTATGTTTTAGTTCAATGCATTCTGTTGTAGCATTTTTATTAGTTCACATGTTCATGGGGCTAGTTTCCCGGATGGTTAATGCCATGGTCACGTCCTCTTCGCCGGTCGGAGGGTTGGGGACGTTACAACCCATGTGTGATGCACTCTGAAATGTGCATACTATTGAAATAAGACCTTAATTAAGCCTTGTTGCATTCTGGTGTGTATGGGTCTGAATTTGGATTAGAGTATGTAGGTGGCCATAATAGCTGTTGTTATCCAATTCATGAGCCTTTGGATGTGTTTGGGAAACCATCTTCTCTATCGATGTCCTAGCACTAATTGGTCAAATTCCCTATCAATATTTTTTATATGTCTAACGACCCTAAAAGGTCTTGGAAATCTATCTAAAGGTCATTCATGTGAGCAAGGATTTGTTAGGAGTCAATCCATGTGTTATATCAGAAATTTGGAAGGGTTTAGTGCCATTTGAGAGAAGTTGGAAACAAACATTTTTTAGCCTCCAAAAGCAGCTAGAAATTGCACATAATTTCAATTCTTCTCGTTTGGTTTCGAATTGTGGAGCTAATATCTCTTATTTTCATATTGTGGATATTATATACCTCAACTATGATGTGTTTTTTCTATGTCAATGGATATTTAAAAAACCTAAAACATTAAAGATAAAAATGGAAAAGGCTTCGAGTGAAAGGAATAGATAAATGACAAACTTAAAATGAATAAAGGAAAAAAAAATTGATCCTTTCATTGCCAATTTGATAGTTAAAAAAAAAAATCTATGCAAATGAGATGACGCTCAATCTTAAAAATATAGAGGACTTTGGACGGTCAATCAAATATAATCCATGAGTTTATTTTTAACCAAACATAATTTATTAGTTTATTTTTTTTGCTTTCAAATTGTAAAACATCTCTATCAAACTAGAGAATTGTGATTTCAATCTTAAAAATATAAAGGACTTTAGATAATGAATCAAATATAATCCATCAATTTATTTTTAACCAAACATAATCCATCAGTTTATTTTTTTTGCTTTCAAATTGTAAAACATCAAGTTGCAACACTGTAAACTAAACCTGCAAGTAGCAATAATATTGAAACGACCTAAACTTTCTCATTGAAAAGCAATATATATAAGGAGAAAGAGTCTGTGGTTTTGTACTCTTCTTTCTTCTTTTTACTTTTAGTAAAATAAAAATTTAACAATTTTTAATCGTGATAAACATAGAAACATAATATACTTATTTTCCCAACACCTCCGAATTTGAATTGCAATCTCTTATTTCCCATAAACCAGGCCATTATTAATGCCTTCGACTTGATTTACATATTCTTAGTTACAAAAACAAATGTAAGTGCAAATATATGTGTCATGTAAAAAACTATTATTGTTGATTTTAATGCCGTGATTGAATTAAAATGTATTATTTATATTATTTGAGAGGTTTGATGTGATTTATTTAAAATGTGAGAGGTTTGAGAGGTTTGATGTGATTTATTTAAAATGTGATTTATGTGAGAGGTTTGATGTGATTTATTTAAAATGTATTATTTATATTGGATGAGGTGTGATTCCCCTTCACTAACAACATGTCCCAAATATTTACCCTCTGACATAAAAATAAAAATAACACTTAAGAATAAAAATAAAAATAACACTTAAGAATTAAGAAACAGTGACACATTATCCCGTTTTGATAAAAATAAAAAATAAATAAAGCATTCTGACAGTACAATGCGGGTACACCAATAAACCAATCACCAATTACAACATCATCTTAACTTACTTTGAAGTGACGTCTTAATGGTGGGATCGTCGCATTCGATTGCATCCCACAAATATCTAGGACGACAGTCTATGCTCTCCAGACACTTTAACTTATCCCATCCCCCACGCAATCTCTTCAATTGATCACATGCTGCTACCTTGAGACACTTGAGCATGGGTAACGGTGACGCCCCCTCTCCCAACCCTCCACTTCCACTTCCACTTGCTGCTGCCCCCACACACTCCAACGACTTCAACGAGTCTACGTCCAAAAGAGTCAACTTCTCCAGCTTTGGAAAACCCATCCCCAACTCCAACTCCTCCAACTTATCGCATTCCTGTATCCATAGCTCTCTCAAACATCGCAACTCCGCGGGGACCTCTTTCAACTGCTTACACCAACTGAGACCGAGGTGTGCGAGCTTTCGGAATTGAGTAAGGCAACTAGGCAGTCGCTCCACATCGCATCCAATAAGCCTGAATCTTTCCAGATCTTTCATAGCCTGCATATCCTCAGGGAGCTCATTTTGATTTACATCATAAAAGTCCAGGGACAGGTCTCTCATCTTGGACCAATTTCCCATAACCCCCTCCTTGATTGGCGATTTCATTGTCACCTTGAGAACCCTGAGGCTGCCCAAACTTTGCAGGTCCTTCAAACAAGCGTATTTTCTTTCTGCATTTGCGTCCTCCTCGAAATCCAATGAAATATTGCTCCGTCTCACGCTTAATCTTTCCAGTGAAAGCATTTTCGAGATGCCACGTGGAAGATGGCCCAACTTGCTGCATCCCCAAATGTTGAGGGCCTTCAGGCTTTTGAGTTCACTTATCCTCTCAGGAAGGCACCGTAGCTGCTCACATTCATTGAGATTCACGAATTGAAGCTCGTTCAGGTCGCAAATGCTTTCCGGCAATTCACATATGCCCGTGCTCTCTAGTTGGAGGAAGGCAAGATGTTTCAGATTACCGATAGAAGGCGGCAGAGACGTTATGCCAGTGCGACTGAGATCGAGGACCTTCAGCGAGGACAACTCCCGCAGGAAGCTTCCAGGAACTTCTGTAATATCAGGATTCTCCCTTAACAGCAAAACTGAGAGGGACGAGAACGCGACGGTTGTCGGCAGCAAGTTTAGATGATTACACATCAGTGACAGTCGTGCACAGCCATTGACATCGATTTCCTCAATGGGAAAAATACTCACGCCCTGCCCTGCTTTAAAAATACACCGGTGCTCCTTCTGCGCAATGCGAATCACTAGATCACGAAGGACATCGTGTATTCCAACAGACTCAATCCTTCCCACATCATCATTTCTTACAACCTCGATCAAACAACGATCCCTCAGGAAGTTGATAAAATTGTGGGCAATGTCAGGCAAATAACTCTCTCTACTACCTTTCACCACACCTTCTGCGATCCAGATGTCTATGAGCTCTTCGCACTGGATTACTCTATCTTCGGGATAAGCTGCAAAATATACAAAACAAGCCTTCAAATAATCTGGGAGAACATCGTAACTCCATTGGAGACGTTGAAAGAGTTTTTTGTCCACTCCAGGGTGTAAGTCATAAAACGTCTCATGAACGTTTCGCATCTGATCTAAAGCAAGCTCCCACTCATCTAGACCAGTGTGTTGTGTCATTGCAGCAGCGACTACAATTATGGCGAGTGGCAAACCCTTGCACTCCATTGCGATTTTCCTCGCAACTTCCTCTATTTCATGCGGAACTTCTCCATTTCGACTCTGAAATGCTCGGCTACGAAACAGCTTCCAACCCTCCTCTTCCACAAGCGGTTCCACTGTTATTGTCTCTTGCACATCCATTCTTGTACACACTCCTTTATCCCGAGTTGTAAGAACAAATTTAAAACCTGTGTCATTCAACGACACTCCTAGGTCTTGAAGCTCATCACTCGTCCACATATCTTCTTCCCACATATCATCCAATAGAAGCACATATTTTTTATTCTTTAAATAACGGCGCAGCATATCTTTTCTCTCTTCAAAATTGGATTTATGTGGAAACTGTGTTAACTTCAATCTACGGGCAATGCAATCTTGTATATCTAAGATATGGTTTTTGGAGACAGTTACCTTAATGATGAGCTCAAATGAATGCATTAACTTCTGGCTGTCATTGATGGTGTCAAGCAGTGATGTCTTACCAACCCCACCCATGCCATGAAGACCTATTCTTCTAACGTTGCTATCTTCATCGGTTAACCATCCCTCAACAATCTTCGTCTGTGCAGTTCGCCTTGCAGAACCGGATTCGGGGTTCTGAATCGGTATCTGGGTCCGTGGAGTTGGATCCCCGTATTCCCCGTTTGGAGGAAAATCAGACTGCTTCTCCAAGTGGAGTTGAGCAACATTCAGTTTCCAATCTCTGATACGTTTGCTGATTCTGTAGCGGCATAGGCAGTTCGGGCAGAAACGGAGGCAATTTTTTTGTTGCTCGTAGTGGTTGCCAATAGATCGTGACCTTTCGATGGAGTCGCGGGCGTTGACCAGCCAATCTTGCACTATTTTTTGAGGTGGTCTTTGTTCTTGAGCGAGCTTCTGGTTTATACCATGTATTACATTGTTCAGACGTTCAACCTCCTGAGCCATGTCGGTGACATCTTGAGGCACGGAAATGATCATTTTAACAACTCGCACAACTTTGTTCCAAATGCCGCTCGAAACACTGCTGGAAACATTGGCTGCAATTCCAATAGCAGTACTAACGCCAGCCATTGGCTTCACGAGAATTGCACAGAGTGAACCCCTAATCAGACTCGCGAGGCAATATTAAGATTGCTCTTCCCACTGCTAAATCACCAGCAAGATTAGGATTTCGTTTCGCTGAAATAGGGCTAAGGCGCTAGTGAAGCATGAGCGTTAAATTATTTCGTGGTGCAGTTCTAATTCATTCGTACTCTACTCTAACAGCTGGGAAGCAACTCGACTCTAACAGCTGGGAAACAACTCGACTTTAGGAGGGTGAAAGCAAAGTATTTGTCCCCCAAATTGGGCCCACCTTGTTTGTTCTTACAAGTTCACTGTTTGTAAACTCCTCTTATGCACAGCCGGCAGTACCCTGATGGCCCGTGAGCAAAAGACATCACCATAAACACATTATTCGCTGGTTATAATTTAAATAAAGTATCATGTTATCTTATTGGCGATACTTAACATCTCATTATACATCGATGCAAACTTTTTCTTTGAACATTACAATGCTAAATCAAATACATGAATTTAGACCAGTTTCTCTCACATGTAGACCTTTCGACAATGAACAATGCTGATTCAATGAGTGACCAGTTTCTCCAATGTAGACCTTTTAACATGAACAAGGAATTTTATACACCCATTTTTGTTGTCTAGGATCCGTAGTCTTTAGCAAAATCAACAAAACCTAGCCTATGATGATGTTGGATGGAGTGAATCCAAGTGCAATGCTTCTTCTTTTGAAGATCTTGGCAATATGAACAATTGTTTCATTGATGTAAGGGGGTGTAACTCTAGGGATATTAATTTGTTTGTTTTTATTGTGGATTAATTGCCTTTTAGATAACTTTCTTGATCTACTCATCATGGTATCCATTCTTCTTGAAGACATCTATGAGATTATCTAACTCTTGTCCTAGTTTGTCCATGTTAGAGATTCTTATTTCTCTAGTTGTAATAGTATGGATGACACCAACTTTTTGAGCTAGGTGGTGGTGTGATTTGGCTTGAAGGTATCTATTACTGTTGGTCTTTATGTACACCTAATTCCTAAGACCTCCATCTCCCTTATTGGTGAGTAGCATGTAGAGAAAGGGAAGCTTACCATTCTTTCCCACTTCAATGGTGGATTTTATGTGTTGTGAAAGGCTATTTAAATTAGCTAAGAATTCATCTAGCTTATCCCTACCATGCCACCATTTAGAAAACATGACATCCACGTATCTTTTCCATTCCACTAGGATGTAAGGGAAATAATTTATGGCCTTCCAGAACCAGTGACAATAGGGCTCCCATAGAAACACCATGAATTTGCTCATAGATCGTTCCCTTATAGGAGAAATATGTATACTTCAAGCATAACCTTACCAAGCTCGTGGTTTGGGTTTATGTGTTGTTTTTAATTGCATTAATGGCATTAACCACTAGAATCTTAGTGTATAGTAACACAATGTCAAAGCTAACAAGAATGTTATTCTTCTTTGTTTTCAGCAGTTTAACCCAATTAACAAAATAATTAGAGTTTTTTACAAAGGATGATGTGTTTCCAATGAAAGGTAAAAGTTTCTTGAGCAGAAACTTTTACAAGAAATAGGTCGGGTAACCAATGTCATTCACAATAGCCCTTAGATGGATCCCATCCTTGTGTATTTTAGTCCATCCATTTATGCATGGTATGATCATGGAAGATGTTTGATCATTTTTCTATGGTAGTCATCCTCATTTAAGTTTACTATGGAATTCCCTTTATTTGTTTTCATAATATTGATATCATTTTTTCTTCTCAAGCTTATTAATGCCTTTATTTCATCTTTCCCTTTAAGTTGAGTTGTGATGGCTTTACTCTTACAAAAACAATAGTGCACTCTTGTCTTATTTCCTTGGCGTTTTCATCAATTATATATCTTTAATTGCATTCTTTATGTTGCACATCAAGTTTTCTACATGAATTATTTTGGGGACCTGTTACTGGTTGAAATGGCAGTCTAAGCCACCGATAAGCATATATGGGAAAAGTGACCACTGTCACCTTAGTCACTTGTCCCCAACTACTTCGAAAGTCGAAACCTCCTAGGGGAGAGCCCTATTTTGACCCTGCAAATACACTAAAGCACAAAAATATCTTCTTTCAAGAAATCTCAATGATCAGTGCCTAATGGAGTCTAAATATGAGAGTGAAAGTGTCATGCAATGTGTGTATGGGGTATGCTTCAGTAATGCAACGTATTCAATTATAAGCAAGTCAACTACATCACACTGTATTCTCCAACTAATAACCAATCACTTTGCAAGGTGCAATGTGGTAAACAAACACCATACACAATCTATCCACCATATAAGAGAAATTATTGATCAAGCATAAGCTTTCATCATAGCCCAAAACCCCAAGTACAGTAGTACATGCGTTAAGACATTAAATTATGACAGCGGTACATACAAAATATATGTATTCAATCATAATATAGCAACACTTGTCATGTGGAAATGATGAGCATTTATTTCAACATGTATTATATCCAAACTACATGCGTTAGTCTTTATATGAAGGAAACAAAAAGTATCAACTCTTAAAACAATGTTCTAGCAGTAGTATAATAGCATTCGTGAGTGCAACATTCAACAGTGATTACATGTGCATTTAGTTTTAATAGAAAAAAGGTGTTATGCATTGTGTATGGTAGATATCTACAACATTCCCACACATTATCATATCAGTATGAAGACCAGTTGCATTATATCCATTAGCATTGGAATTGTAAACAATGTGTAGCAGCAATTATGTATTGATATCAATCCTTTATGTGTGTGTGCAATGATGTACAAGAGTATGTTTCAGCCACTGATGGTTAGCAACAATCATCATTACATCATAATAAATAAACACCCTTTTTCATGTGTTAAAACCTAACTTTCATGTGTGTGTACAACATTATACATCAATCATTTTAATGTTAGGTATTCACATATGCATACACAATATTAACTATCAACTTTGAACTCACCTTACTTTGTAATGAATGTATGCAGACCGAGTGTATGATGAGAAAGGATGAGTACAATCCACTTGTTGCAATTAAACCTGAATTGGTGTTATCTTAAGACTAACCCTTCTCTTGTTGCCTTGCATATGTAGTAGGATTAGGAAAGAGGAGGGTTACCACTAAAAGAGCAGCCCTAAACAATGGTTGAGTGGATTGTCATAGTGTATGACAAAGGGAAGCAGACGTAGGGTCTATTAGTAGGGTGCGAAGGGTAGCCAAGAGGGAGGTAAGACCCAGTTAATGTAGGGTAGAAGCCTAGGGAAGAGTCTGAGGGTTATGATTGGTTTAGGGCGGTAGAAAAGGGTTGTGGGGGAGTGGAGCGAGGGTTTGAGGGAGGAAGGAAGAAGGACAAGTTTAGGGTAAAATTAGGACTATTTTAGGATCTTTTAGGACAAATTTTGATATTTTTGGATTTTTTGTATTTTTAAGGCTCTAGGGACTAGGCCAAATTTTTAGGGAAGGAGGCCGAAAGTTTAGGGAGGCCAAAAAATGAAAAAAAATAATGTTTATTTTTTATTTTTAGGGTTTTCAACATAAAATTGCAGACCTAAATTTAACCTAAAACTAATCCTAAACTAACCCTAGAACTAGGTTTTTTTAAGAAGAGAAAAGGTGTGAAAACCAAGGGAAACCCTACCCTGGTAAAATCCCTACCCAGCCTAGGGCTTCTAGGGAGGATGGCTAACCTAGTGAAGAAGGGTTCCTAGGTCAAGCAACTAGCCTAGAAAAACTAAAATAAGCCCTAGGAAGACTCATGGGGAGACGTGCCTCGACTTGTTAGGGTAACAAGAAGGACGGTAATGGCCTATCCTAAAGCAAAGTGCAACCCTCAGGCTATCACTAAGACTTGAACATGCACATCCACCAACATACAAACAAAAAGGTAAGAAGCCTAACCTCTTCATGCTCATGTTCATCCAACAAATCAAAGCATCACCAAAAGCATAGATTCACCAAAGAATTACCAGAAAATAGATTGCATTAACTAGAAAAATTCCTCAAGAGGAGCGCATCCATACAAAGAAACCCTAACATGGGTAAAACAAGTGTATATTGTATTATCCCGTAAGTTGTGTTTTTGAAATGAAAGTCAGGAGATCTATTTATATGATCTCACACTCACTTTTTAAAATATCCAGGCCTACATGCCTTAAAATAAGTCAATTTGAAATTATAAAATGTCAACTTAAAATTAAAGAAAATAATAATAAAATATAGCCTAAGGTAGGCTTAAGGTAGGCTACCTGGGGTATTTCTATACCCAGGTGCCAAAAGACTCTCAAATAAGTGTATCACTCCAAACAAAAGGCTGGAGTGAGCTTGAGGGATGGCATTATACCCCATGTAACCCCTAGAATGCTGCAAAATCCCTCAATGCCCTCCTCAAAGCATGAAAGGTCTGGCATGGAGGATGCCTTTTCTCTAAGGAAATAAGGCCAGGGAGAGCAGGAACCAACAATCCGAGAGGCTAGGAGGGTGTCCAAAGTGGTTGTGAATGAAGACAAGTGTCTTGTAGATGAAGCAGAGGCCACCAGAGCACGTAAACATAATATGGAGCCATGTGACCCAGTGTTCAACCCTTAGGGGCCCAGACACCAACCCTGAGGTTAAAAAAACCTATAAAGGGCAGTCAACAATTCCATTAAGAAATAAGACCCCTAAAGGAGGACCAAAGGGCTCGACCATGACCACCATTGCTCATTAACACCCCTCCCGGTCAAAAAATTGGCCCTCCCTCCCTAGGGTACACCTGAAGGTGCGCTAGGTACAGGTGCATCGTAATAGGACCACAACGAATTTCAATTCCTTTTCTAAGACTTTTCAAGAGGGAGTGTCTAGTTTATGGCTTAAAGGGTTAACCACTATTCTATGTCCCAATTCCTGATCATTCATAACAATTTCGTTGTGTTTCTTTAAGTCTAAATATTTGTCCTACAATGGAAGGATATATGAGCACATTCATGGTGTTGGTACGGGCTCCTTGTTGTCACCATTTGTGGAAAACACTTATATGGAACATTTTGGATTTAGGGCCATAAATTATTTATTTTACACCCTAGAGGAATGGAAAAGATAAGTCGATGACATATTTGCTAAATGGTTACATGGTAGGGACAAGTCGGATTTCTTCTTAGATCTCATTTAAACAACCTTTCACATCACATAAACTTCACCATTGAAGTGGAAAAGGATGGTAAGCTTCCCTTTCTCAATATTATACTCATCAAGAAGGGAAATGAAGGCCTTGGGATCAAGCATACCGAAACCATACCCACACTGCTAAATACCTTCATGTTGAATCGAACCACCACCTGACTCAAAAAGTTGGTGTCATTCATACTCTTGAAACCACGACAATAAGAACCTCTAATGCAAACCACCTTGAACAAGAATTAGACAATCTCATGGAATTCGTCAAGAAGAATGGATACCATCATGATGATCTTATTAAGAAAGTTATCCAACAAGAAAAGAATCCAGAAAAAGCATCTCGATTGTGTTCACTCCACCAAACTCCACTATAAGCTTTGTTGATTATGCTAAAGACTCTGTGGATCTTAGACAACCAAAAGGGGTATATGAATTTCCTTTTTCATGTAGGGAGGTATACATTGGAGAAATTGGTCGCTTATTGCAAGTTCATCTAAAAGAACATATTGTTGACATTACTAATAATCATGTAACTAAGTTAGCTTCGATTGAACACTCACACTTCACCTCTCATCAAGTTTGCATGGAAAATGCTACAATAATCACTCGAGAAGAAAATTATAATAAGAGACAAATGAGATAATCTCTTGAGATTGAGAAAAGAAACAACACTTTAAATAGAGACAAAGCTTCGAATCTAAGTGACACTAAGAGGCCTACTATGAGCTAGATCAAATTATGTCTTTCTTGTATATATATTTAGGCTATAGTGAAAAAACAAGTCTATATTTGTGTGTGCAATAATTTACTTGTTACAAGGCATTAATAAGGCAATCTTTGAAAAATTAGATACTGCAACGAAATCACTATCATGTTTCTAGAGGGTCAATTCATTCAAAAATCATCTCATGGATGTGTAGGAAGTGGAAGGCCTAGTACAATCCAAGCTTGTGATGGGTAGGGTTATTATGGATGCACAAGACACAACCCCTCACAAAATCACAAACATATTGGGACATATAAGACCAATAAAAATGTATATGTTGATGTAAGAGAGTCTTATGGATGTTGAAGTGTCTCATGTAGAGTGAAGAATGTGTTTCTCTAATCAACAACAAATATGCTTCAATAGTAGGCACACAAATATGTTACAAGAGGTACAAGGGTGAATCCATGAAGATGGGTAACACTTTTGTCCAAAAATGAAGGCGAAAATTCATCTTTTTACTGATTTATTAAATTGAACCCTTCAAAACTCATACTTTCCACATGAATTCTGAGATTGCAACCAAAAAACAAATTGTAGGGAATTAAGTTTTCTTTCCAAGTATATGTTTTTTCAAATTAATAATATCATTTAATATGTCAAAAGTGCATTCAATGATATACTCGTCCTTGTAAATTTTAGGAAAAGTTAATAAGTGACTCGTGTGCACATAAAATAATTTAATGATAAATGTATAAATTTTAAAATATATATATATACACGATCTACACAGAATGCACTCAGTAATACATACTTTTTTGTAATTTTCTTATGAAATTTGCATTTTTTTAATTAATTTTCGAAAGTGAGCAACGACAATTTTAATCGTGTTTTGTACACACCTATGCGCACATAAACCTTTTTCTTACTGGTAAAAAAATCAAAAAACAAAAAATACTCTTTTGAAGAGAACATGTTTCTCTGGGGCATATGTATTTTTTGAAAAAATATGGTTGTGCACTTTTTTTGTTGTTGATTTTTCTTTGCACTACTTCGAAGTTGTGGAAATGGTTTTCAAGGGTAAGTTCGAAAAGAAGAGTAAAAAAAATACCATACGAACTCCAAAACACATAAATTATATGTTAATGGAAAGGCAACGACGTTGATGAATTTACTGGTATGATGTCCACCACCTAAGGTGCATCCTAAGACAGAGTTCAATCCTAGTTAGGAGAGCATAAAAATTCAACTTGCAGAAAAAATGGCTAAAGACTATATTTTAAGCTCTCGATCGAGATAATAGCTTAATCGAGGTCTTTAAAATCCTCAATTGAGGTTTTGAATGGATTTTCAAATACCTCGATCAAGGGTTTAAGTGCAGTTAGTACAAAATCTCGATCGAGCATTTGTATTTTATAAGCTAATCTCTCATCGTGTGCATGGTAATCATTAGTTGTCAACATTTGACAATGACTCATCTTTGATGTTTTGCATTCAATTATGAATCTAGCATGTTAAAAAATCTCAAATAATTTATTTAGGACAAGGACACAAACTATAGGACATTAATAACATGTCCTATAATCATCTTAGAAATTCCTTCAATAGAGCTAGAAAATCAAAGATTGTCTATCAAGTCCTATATTATGAGACAATAGCAGGATTTGCCCATTGGAAATAAACATATTGTTATTAAAGTAAAATTGTGATGGATTGATGGTAATAAAACTATTATTGAAGTTGGAAAAAATCAAGCATGTGTAGAATATACATGTATATGGGTACTCATTAGTGGTAATTAGTACGATGAAAGGGATTTTTAGAATTGAAATCGTGGCTCTCCTTCCTATGTTGGGATTTTTAGAATTGAAAGGGATTTTTTTTAGAGATTAAAACTAAAGTAGATATATTATCAAAATAAGGCATATTGATAGATGCAAACATAGGTTAAATGAAAGAGTTCACAAATGGGCATTGGTTAACAACATGCTCAATGATAACTTATTGATCTACTTTGAAACAACTCCCTAGGAAAAGGATTTAGGTAATGACCAAGAGAATTGTATTTTCCATAGATGAGATATATTGTAGAAAAAGTAGGCAAAAAGATCCACTTCGAAAAATTTGTTTGGGATAATTAACATGAAAATGCTAATGACTAAAAGGACAATACTAATCCTTTCCACCTTTAATTTTTCCACATTGTACAAACAAATGCTATAACAATGAATTGCATAGATTGTTCTTATAATCCCCCCATCATTCATTCATTTATAATTCACATGCCAAATGCTACTACCCCAACCTCCCTAAGCCACATATTGACTTTCTTTCCTTATATAGTAGTGTTGTAGAGTTCTTTTATCCTACAGATTCCAATGTTGACTTCATTTATTACATAGCATTAACCTGCATGGTATATGTAACAACCTTAAACAATATGCCTTTGATTTGGTAGTCTTCTTTCCTTTTAGCTATGGTATCATTACATGGGATGAAATCCATTCATTTACAATGAGTTTTAGTCTCCTTCCATATAATTTCAAAGAATTCATGATGAAATTTATCTATGATTTTATTAGCATATACAACCTCAAGTGCCTTCATATCCTAACTTACTCACTTTGCATGGTTATAAACACAGATATAGCCCTAGAGTTACCAGTTCTAGGTCCAACTATGAGATAATTAGTATTACATAAATGTCGCATAAGTTATCCATGCCATGGAGGAAAAGCTAGTAGCATCACCTACATTACTCCCACCGTCAACAAACCCCATGGGAGCAACACCAATTTAAGTTGATGGACCAACAACACTTTAACTTCTAGATATGATGCATAAGTATAGATAGTAAGGGTATAGGATATGGTTAGAGAAAGTCTTAGTAGATAAAGTTAACAGCTATAGTAGAGATAGTTGAAAAACCCATTTCATAATACCCAACATTAGAGAAGGATCTAGATTGATACCCAATAAAATTTTATATAGATATAGTCCTAGGAGAAGCAGAAGAAGAAGAAGCAAAGGCAGTTTCTTAGTAAATCTTTCCATGTTTTATCGATACATATAAGTTCCTATTACATAGGGGTTTATGTAGCTCACTATAAAGCTAAATATCCAATATAGTATGTTCCAACATATCCATAAAATTCTAGTGCATTTAAGTGTTTTCAATTTTAGTGTTCCTAAATCTATCATTGGAGAGTCCTCGTTTATTCCAAAAGCATCTCAACTAGCAATAGGAGATGAGGACAAAATGGCATATGCAAGGCCACTTATCTTATTATAGACCCTTCGCAAAAAGCCAAGTTACATCACAAATTAGAATGTCACTAAAGTCAAACTACAAATGCCCAAAAAATAGATCACTACAAGTGCCACTAATGTCACAACAAGTTAATCACTAACGTCATAGAAAGTTAAGTTATATATCACAACTTCACCTAATATTATTATGATTTAGTCAAGAATCCCTTCTCAACAGAATTAGAGTTTACTTTTGGTTCTACTTTTGATGCATTCCAGTACTTGAACATAATAGTTTAACTAAGATAGAGGATGGGGAAATTGATCTAAATCCCTTCTCAACAGAATTCGAGTTTACTTTTGGTTCTACTTTTGATGCATTCCCGTACTTGAACATAATAGTTTAACTAAGATCGAGGATGGGGGAAATTGAAGCGTATCTACTATCAAGTCTCCATTTCTTAGATCTATGTAAAAGGAAATGCCCATGGAAAACTAAATTACTTTGTTGAATATAGGAATACCCACTTCAAGTAATTATAAATAAAAACTAATTTCATAATTCAAAAGGGAAAAAATTCAATCCCACTTTTTATTACTCAATCATATCAAAATTTAGGAGTTTATCTAAATTTTAATTACATAAAAGGAACCAAACATTTTTTATTTAAAATAAATTTGAATGAAACGATATCCAAGTCTATAAAATTGTTTTTTAGTATTTAAAAAAGAAATATTATTAGTTTTGTTTTTGGATTTCATAGAATACTTCAAAATAAACGTATTCAATAAAATCTATAAATTCAATAATAATGTATAAGGAAATATATAATTTGAGGCGAAGGGAACTAGGGTTTACAAGATTTGAAGAGTCAATACACCTTAGCTACTTGAATGGATCTGAGAGGAGGAGGAAGCTTAGCTCCCTCCTATGAGTAAAGAACAATTATTGGAAGATGAATACGGAATGAGAGGGATAGAGAACCCTCGTCAGCAATAGTGGTCTTGGAAGAAGTCATCGAGGTATGAAATACATTACAGGAATGAAGAATCTAGGGTGGTGCTTTCTGATGAGGTGACCTCAAACAAAATAGAAGCATATAGGAAATATATGAAATGTCATTTGATCATTAGAAAGTTTGTGGGCTTCTGGCCCATAAAGAAGGCCCTTACTTAGTGGATCAATACAAAATAGAGACTGAAATGGCAAGTGGATCTTAAACTTGAATTCAAGTGTTTTTTTCACATCAATATTTACCATCTTAGAAGACAAAGAACGAGTATATGAAAATGGGCCCTGTATCTTAATTTGGCAGGTCTTTACCTGAGGCATTGGAAGAGAACCTCAATCCTAACAAAGAATATTTTACCATTTACTAAATATGGATCAAGATATACTCCCTCTTATAAGAATGTTGGGATGAAGAAACACTAACAGGAATAAGGTATACACTAGGCACCTTATTCAAAACTTCATAGGCCACCGAACAAGGGTGATATACATCATACGCCTAGATTTGTGTTTACTTGAACATTTCAAGGGCACAACCGGAATCAATCAGTCTTAGCTATTAGGATACATAATGGATCTAAACCATCAATTACAAGCACATACCATTCCGATGTGACCAATGTCATGAGCATGGACGTCTATTTCGGTATTTCTCTCTCAACAAATTGATAATGGAATGAAAACATGAGACAAAGAAAAACCATGAGGGATCCACCATAATTATTAACATGTGGAGGCAAGTGAAGAAACAAGAAATACCAAAAACTATGTCAAGGCTTCACACAACAAACATTTTTGAAGTTCTTTCTAAGGAGGAGTGTACATTGGAAAGGAGGGATGAATATCCAAATACTCCTCAAGGAACAAATCAAGAATCCCAAAACTCAGACCTACAACAACCTGAGGGAACCAAGGGACACAAGGTTGATGGTAGAGATCCTAAGAATAGTATCCTTACAATAAAAGAAATTGTCAAGAAGGATGAAGAAGACATGAGAGCTTAAAAGGAAGGGGATGAAATGGATTTAGGAGAACTCGACTTGCAAGGGATTATGGAAGCATATGAGTGGCATGAGGTACAATCCATTCTTGAAAAGCGACTCTAGATTCTCAAGGAATCTATCCATGCATCCAAAATAACATCAATAATTATAACCAAAGGGAAAGACACAACCCTAGGAGTCAAAATCAGCCTCCCAAAAGAGCAATACAAACCCAACAAGGATGAGAACAAATATGAACAAAAAATCAAGCAACAATAACTAGAGGAGTTAGGTGAAAAACTCATAGAATATGAATTATATTCCTCGATGAAAAACAAATTATTCACCACCTCCAAATCAATTTAATCATGAATATTATCTCATGGAATATCACAGGCCTCAATGGGAAAGGTAAGCGACAAATAGTTAGAAGTAAATTACAAGCTTAAAAATCTAATATCCTTGGGATATAGTAAACTGAATGCTCTAGTAAAGTACTTAGGAAAATGTCAGGTAATGGTTATTCATGTAAGAGAACAATGGGGAGATTAGCCATTTTTTGGGATCCAAGGATAATGGAATTGAATAATTTCTTTTCCACACCTAGATATATGTCATCCGTTCCATCATATAGGGACAAATTCCAAAGGAATCATTGCGAATGTATATGTCCATTATATTCTAGAAGACAAATTCTAGTTCTTACATTTCTTGCAAGGCATACACAATATCATAGAACAACAACAATGGACTATGGGAGGAAATTTCTATTTGATTACCTCTTTCGAGGAGAAAAAAAAAGGGCACTAAAATGATTGAATCCAGCTTATGATTATTTATGGAATTCATTCAATCTTTTAATCTAGTCAATGTCGAAACCATTAATGGGACATTCCCCTAGAATAATCAACGAGGAGGCTTTCAATAGGTGGCATCCAAAATGGATTGCTTCTTACTTTCAACAAATGTTCTCACCCAAAATATTAGAATTGGGGCCTCTATCCTCGCCTATGCAGGATTTGATCACTGGCCCATTAGTGTTATGATGGATATGGATGACCGACCTAGAAATTGACCCTTTTGGTTTGAAAAATTATGGCTATAACATCCATATTTTCAAAATAATATTTCCCAGTGGTGGAAACAGTATGAGGTTCATAATGGAAATAAAATGTATTGATTCCAACAAAGGCTAAAAAATATGAAGCAACATCTCAAAACCTGGGAACAAAAAAAGGTTTTGGGGAATATCTTTCAGGAAAGACAAGCTTTGGAATAGAAAATACGGCAAACCCAATACAAAATCATCTTAGAAGGATGAAACAACCAATCTCAATATGAAGATGTCTTTCTTCATAATCAAATTGATATGAGGAGACATCGTGGATACAAAAGTCTCAATTTTAGTGGTTCAAAGAGGGTGAAGGAAACACCTAATTCTTCCACAACATGATGATCAATAATTGGCATCATAATATGGTTACCTCCATCTAAAACCCACAAGATAACACTTATCATGGATACAAGGATACAGATAGAGAATTGAACCTACTATAGTTTGATATTGACATAGTCACAAGGAAAGAGGGAGGGTGCCATTTAGTGCATAATCAAAAACATCCTTAAACTAGTAAAAAAAACTCAAAATGACAGCGTACTTAAAGCAATAGCCTTGAAGGAAGTAGAACAAGTAGTCTTGGATATGGCAGAAGGAAAATCACCAAGAACCAATTATTTTACTATGGAATTTTTTATGCATGTTGGTCAGTAATCAAGATAGAGGTTTGGGAAGTCGTGGAGAAGAATCTTCAGAAATTTTATCTCAAACCTAAGATCCACCGTTATTACTTTAATCCTAAATGAGAACAAAGCCAATCATCCAAGTAAATTTTAACCCATATCTTTATGTAATGTCTTTTACAAAATTTACTTGGATGGTTGGCTTTGTTCTTTTTTAGGATTAAAGTAATAAAAGTGGATCTTAGGTAAGTAATCAAGACAGAGGTTTGGGAAGTCATGGAGAAGAATCTTAAGAAATTTTATCTCGGACCTAAGATCCACCTTTATTACTTTAATCCTAAAAGAGAACAAAGCCAACCATCTAATTAAATGTTAACCCATGTCTTTATGTAAAGTCTTTTACAAACTTATTACTAAATTAATTGCAAACTACCTTAAGCCCTCATGCAAGCACATATATTTGAGGAGAAATCGAGATATGTTGAGGGAAGAGAAATTCTAGATGGTGTTATCATTTCACATGAAATGATTCATTCCCTTGGAATATCCAAGAAACATGGTACACTCATTAAGATAGATATGTCAAAAGCCTTCGATAAGCTCAATTGGTAATACATTTAATAGGTTTTATTGGCTTTCAGTTTCTTAAAGGAGTGGAAATTTTGGATCTTATCTCTTACCTCTTCTTCCTTTTTCTCAATAATAATCAATGGATCTCCTTCTACAAACCTCAATCCATCAAGAGGCATTCATCGAGGAGACTCACCCTCTCCTTTTCTATTTATCCTTATGGCAGAAGGGTTGAGCAGGTCAATCAAAGTTGCAATCAATGAAGGAAAAATCAAAGGTATAACGCTCTATCCCAATGAATTAACCGCTTCATATCTACAATTTATTAATAATACCATGTTAATAGGAAATCCCTTTGTCCAAGAAGCCAGAAATATCAACATAATTCTCAATGTTTTTATGGAAGCTTTAGGTACTATCATTAACCATGACAAATCCCAAATATTATTCTTCAATGTTCCTCTAGATTTTCAACTTCATATTATGAGGATTTTAGGTCTCAACCAGAGCTCCCTTCCATCCAAATATTTGGCACGCCCTTGGTTGAGAATACCTAATGCAATGCTTCATGGGAAGAGATTCTCACTAAACTAGACAAGAGCCTATCTAAGTGGGATTTTCAAATCTCTTAATATAGTAGTATAGTCAATTCTAATCAAGGTCATTTTACAATCTATGCCAACTTATTTGGTCTCCATGTTAGAAAATCCAAAACACATTTTGAAAGAAATTAGGAACCTCCAACGAACCATTCTATCAGGGGAATAAAAGATAAGAGAAAGTGGACCAACATTGATTGGAATAAAGTGTGCCACCAAAAATTAAATGGAGGGACTAGGCCTCAAGGATACAAAACTAGAGAATGCAACGGTTGGAGGTAAAACTTGGTGGAGATGGTTACAAACTCTAAATGCCCTATGGACCCAAATCTCAAAAAAGAAATATGCCATGGAGGCTGAGAACGAACTTATTCGATTGGAAGGAGATATACTAGGCTCCCTAATATTAAATATTTAAGTGTAGCAAAATTAAATTCTTGTTCAAGAGCATAGATTCTGGGAGATACATGATGATCAAACCATGTTATTTTGGGAATATGTCTAGAAACAGGCTCCAAAGCTGGGAGATCAACCAAATTAGGAAGCCCATAGTGTTATAATGTTAGCTCAAAACAAAACAAAACTATATCAATACTGGACCACAACCAATAATGGACAACAATGGCATACTTGGATCCCTAAAGAGCAATGGCGATTTGGAGATAATCAACATCATCGAGAAGCATTAAGGAAGGAGCTTCATAAAATGAGTATTCAAAAAATGAAGGCCCAAAAAATTTGAGATGGGGACACTGAGAAGGTGAAAACTCTACTTTGAAACAATCATACTCCCTTCTCCATGCCAATAGGGAACATAACAAAAATAAAATATGGAGTCAGATCTAGAAACAAAACTTGTGGTCGAAGGTCTCCATGTTTATGTGGTTGGTAGCTTGTTGGAAGGCCTCGACTTGGGCTCATATTCAACATGGGGGTTTTGAAGGTCCATTACAATGTTTGTTATGTGAGCACGATGAGGAAACAACAAACTATATGCTCAATCTTTGCACCTTTGCCTCAACCTTATGGGATATAGGAGAGATAACTTTCCAACCAACAAATAGGAAAAGGGAAATTAGCATTTAGGACACCATCAAATGCTAGAGGGGAGGTATTTTCAACAACAACATTTTGAACATAATGACAAATCTTCCAAAGATTTAACTGTTAGGAAACCTAGAAGGAACGAAAACGTTGAATTTTCATTGATCCCAACTTGTCAGGGGACTAGATTTAGGACAAAATCAAAAGACATTTGGAATCTCTTTATATCAAACAATGGATGGCAAAGCGCTTAATAATGGTTAACTAGAATCTAAGATCCTTAAAGACTAGGACTCTAACCACCATTACCAAAAAAAGGGTTTCCATCTTGACAACCAACTCCCCCTCACCCGAGAAGAGTTCTTGAAACTTAACTTTGATGGAGTCTCACAAAGCAACCCGAGCCCAGCTAAATATGGGGGTGTCTTAGGATCAACAAAAGCCAAATCATATAGGTCTACGTGGGATTTCTTGGGTGAGACAACAATAACGTGACCGAGTTGCATGTTATCATCAATAAGGGCTTGTGAATTTCCATCAGACAAGAATACACCAAAATAATAGTGGAAGGATATTCTTAACTCATAATTCACATGCTAATCAAATTATTGCATGGTATTACCATCATCAAAATATCATTGAATTGGAGAATAGAAGCAACATTGAAAATTTATCTCCCCTTCTTAATCAAACTTTAGTCATTTTTCCATCGCATGTAAGATGCAATACCAATAAATTGGTAGACTGCATCAGAATGAATGAATAGAATGTGACCAAGAGGACCTAGAGACAACATGGAAAGAGATTATTCATTTTCCCTTGGGGCATGATTGCATCAAGCTTCTAGCACAATCAATAGCCCCTAAATTTAAGTGATAATTGAGGCTTGGAGAGTTTTCCAGGCTCTCTCTCATGTGGCAATAGGTAACCAAGTTGGAGGAGACATGGAAGAGACTCGTGCGAGAGCATACATGTCGATACACTTGGATAGTAGAGCACTTCACTAGATGATAAAGGCTAGTTATGGAAAATGGTGGCAAATGAAGGAAGTAAGGGGGGTTGACTGGGAGGTGATGGCTCCCCAACTTGAAGTGATAATGGGGAGTCCAAGCAAGACAACTCCAAGGAAAATGATCATGACAATGGAAATTCATTCGTTACAGTGCAATATGGACAAATTCAACCCTCCTGTAGATTTTATTTGGATGATTCTGCAATTGATAATCTGTTGAACCAGAACAAAAGGAAATCACAAGTAAGTAAAGATGGAGATTGTATACTTAGATTGTAGTGTTATACTAGTATGTGAAGGCTTTGCTCGACAAGGATTTGATGGAAAGTAAGGACAAGAGGAAGGAAATGTTGCTTCAACTTAATGAGGCTTAGGAGCGAATTCATCGAGTGGATGTCAAGCTTCATCTCATCGTCAAAGCAACCAAGAGACTTGGGGTAAAGATCAATGTTCTTGCAAAGGTGACTACTGGTATGGTTTTCAAGGATCTCCCTCCTTTTAAGCAATCAAGCAAGGCTCACTAGGAGCCCAAGGTGCCCGACGTGATGATTTCTAATAATGAATTGATTCTTCCTATTAATTCCAATTAGGTTTATTTTAGAAATCTCTAGGTTTGATAGTTTGAATAAACTAGGATATGCATACCACTTTCTAATAAAAGCTTTTATAATATGCCTTATATAGAAATGTCTTAGTTTCCCCTATGAGATAAGAACCACCTAAAACTTGGTATCTTTTTGTTGATATATATACACTACTAACTTAACACACTAAATATATCATATACATTATAATTAATAATTTTAATTATTTTAAGAATATTTTCTTACTATTTAGAGAAATACTTTATCTTTATATTTGGATAATTGAGATTGACACAAGTCATTGATGTAAATAATAATGAAATGAAAAATAATAAATGATAAACTATTGAACTTATTCGTGTATTTTAAATTTTAGAAAATAAAATAAATTTATTATATTTCATTTTTTAACAAAATATAATTGCACTTGTTTAAATTTTAGAAAATAAATTAAATTTATAATATTTGTTTAAAATTTTGAAATTAAGAAAACTATAGAACTATATACAACATAGAATTAAATAACACTCAAACTATATAACCATGAATCTTGCATTTTAGAACCTTAAAAGAAAAGCTTAACATAATAAATAATATTAAAAATGAATGTATTACGATTGTTAAAATTCTAAAACGAGTGACAGCAGATATCTTCACTTTACTTTCTCTTTCCACCTTTTCCAAAATTTCTCTTCCCTCTTCCCGGCGCTAAAGCACTAACAAGATCAAGATTTCTCTTCGCTCAAATTGGGCTGAATGCATCCACGAAGTAGTATGCACCATCCATTCACTGTTCCCACTTGCCAGCGGGCCCTGCTCTGCTGCTTTTCAGTGGGTACGTTTGATCTTACATTATTTGCTATACAGCTGGCCCTGCTCTGTTGGTTTTCAGTGGGTGGTACGTTTGATTTTACATTATTTGCTATACAGCTGGCCCTGCTCTGCTGCTTTTCAGTGGGTACGTTTGATTTTACATTATTTGCTATACAGCTGGGAGGCAACTTAACTGCAGGGAAGGTCCAACTTGTAAGCAAACTGTTTTGTTTTTATCATTTCACTGAGCCTACTTCACACCATTAGATGCCAAATTATGACAAAAAAGATATACTATCACAAGCATCTCACTCTTAATTTTGTGCTGTTCTTGTTTCACATACTACTTGATGGACTCTTTTTCAGACCAAGTTCTTGCCATACCTTTTTATTACTTTTAATTTTTTACAAATAATTAATGAAATATTATTCTTGCCAGGCTTTTATTATTTATTTATGACTTTTTCTTTCAACTAACCCTGTGTAATTGTAAAAGAAATATTATTATATAAAAATAGTATTTCCAAACATAATGTTTCATTAGAAATATTTTTTTCTTTTCAACTAACTATGTATAATTGAAAAAAAAATTATATCAAAATGATATTCCAAACATAATGTTTTATTAGAAATATTTTCAAAAATATGATATAGAAATGAATTTCCAAACATAATGTTTCATTAGAAATATTTTCTATAATTTTCCCAAAAAAAATTATTTAGGTTTGATAGTGTCAAATTGAACGTTATGTAGAATTTTTTGAATTTTAGAAATACTTAATGTTTGTGTTTTTGTTAAACTTTATGTATGCCTATATTTGGTTGGTTCCACTTGAAAATTAAAAAATATTTGTAATGCTAACATTGACATATAGAAATTTTATTTATTTTAAATCTTAAGAATTTTATTTATTTTAATTTTTTTTCATTTGAGTGACTATATTTTGAGAATGTTAAGAATTTGATTTATTTTAAATATTTTTTTTATTTAATTTAAGAAAATATTTTTAGTACAAAAGTTGCATTGAAGCGTATTTAAATTTAATTAAATAACATTTCATTTATGTTAAGAATTTGATTTATTTTAAATATTTTTTTATTTAATTTAAGAAAATATTTTTAGTATAAAAGTTGCATTGAAGTATATTTAAATTTAATTAAAATAACATTTCATTTAGGTTAAGAATTTGATTTATTTTAAATTTTTTTTATTTAAATTAAGAAAATATTTTTAGTATAAAAGTTGCATTGAAGCATATTTAAATTTAATTAAAATAACATTTCAAATTGAAAGTTCACATTATTATTATTGTGAGTCATTTAATTAATATTTACAAAAAGTGCATTTAATTAATATTTATCATACTAATATGAAACATAGAAATGACAGCTTAACTTTAATACTTCCTTTCAATAAAAGCTTTGTTTTCATATTCTCCTTTTTATTTAATATGAAAGTTACATGCTCTTTGTTGGATTTTAAGATGTCGCTGGTATATTTCAATTATATGCAACATAAATAAATAGAATCACTGAAAGAATAAACCATGCACATAAATAAAGAGAAAACAATTTTTATCTTGGGAAACCCTTCTCTCAAGGGAAGAAAACCGAGCAACTTTCTTATGAGAGAATTAGTTCAAGATACAAGTATAGAAGAGTAAGCAGGTACAAAACAATCTCAACGATATCAAACCCAGAAAGTATTCTTCTTCTACTGTAGTGTCCTTCTCTTTCTCTTCCACACTGGATCAAGTCACTTAATGCAAATTACTTGGCAAAAAAAGGTGAATGAGACGTCCTTTATTTATACTTGTTTGATGGGTGACTTTTCCACTTTTCCTGGAACCAATACGTTATTTATTTATGCTTGTTCACATTTAATATATAATAATAATGTTTATTATTTCTTTTGTTGGGTCGACTTGTGTGGATACCTCATGAAGCTATAAACATCAACACCCCCTCTTAGCTAGGGAGGTATCGTCATGTTAGAACACATCTAGATATCATATGACCATCACGTCTTGTCTTGGACTTCTCTTCATCATAAGAAAGGTATTTCGACACAAATCAGTTCATTAAGAAGTCAACAACTCAACCCAGTCCATCGAGGAGTCAACATAAAGAACTACTAGCTCCCTCTCTCTCCCTTTCTAGGAGAGTTACACTATTTTCCTTATCTCAGAAAGAACACTCACTCTCAATGAGATATTTTTCTTGCTTGTTCTGTTTGCACACATCTTGGGTTTCTTCAAAGTCTTCACGCCATGAATTTTCTTCAATGAATCTTCTCAAGGAAAGGTTGATCAAAAGATTGATTCAAGTTGATTTTTGCAATGTCTCTTATCCAAGTCTCATGAGTAATCCATGCACTTGCATGAGTGAAAATGTAGGGACTAATCTCCACACTCCGTCACAGAGTATCCGAGAGATGGCAATGCCCCATTCTAAACCCCCCCCCCCCCCCCCC